>JAGVSQ010010013.1:0-13206 GCA_022683975.1 Rhyacophila evoluta
TTTAGAATTTAAAATCAATTTCCATCAAGCACCATCAGTCGAAAATATTAACAATAATAAACATTGAAGAAGATACTATTTGGTTATTTTATGGAAAAAATGCTTACTCGAAATTTTCTCCTTTAAATTTAAACATTGTGGAATAAGTTGATTTTGGATATATGACACATACACCCTTTATACATACAAAACTAATATTTTATTTGGCAAATTCGTTGCATAAAAGTTTATAGAACATATTTTTGCTGCACAAACCGTAACGTTTTTTTACGTTTAATGAATTTTAAAAAAGCTTTTTCAACTTCGTCTCTTTTCTTATGCAGAGCTTAAATTTCAAACTTCGGTCAAAAGTTTCGTTTTAAATCAAACAAAAAGAATTAACACCTCAAATTTATTAAACGTGTTCTTTTCTCATAATAAAAAAAAACTTGAAACAATTTCCTTAAAACGAGGCCATTAATTAAAATTTATATTTCAAGAATAATAAAAAGCGCCAAACCGTTTGTCATGCTAAACACGATATAAAAAAATGATTCTCTTTTAAAAAAAAAAATCTCATTACGTTTCTATGTCTATTTCGCTTAGTTTTTTACGAAATACTGAAAACAATTCTCAAAAATTTGAAATTAATAAATGAAGGTCAAGCTTTCATTACTTTCAAATTTTAACAATTATTTAAAAGAGAAGGAGTAAATTAGTTTTCCTTTTTGTTTCCAGGAATTTAATAAAAGATTTTTTTAAATTACGCGCCAATTTTTGCAAGTTTTAAAGCTACCAATTTTTTATCATATTATTATTATATCCACCTCTAAAGTTAATTGTTTTTTTTTGCCGTTTAAAAATTGGTCTCGCCGGTAGCGTAGTTAGTAGCGTGCGCGCCTAGCAATCCGGGAAATGCGGGTTCGAATCCCCAATTGTCGGATTTTAAAAATCTGAAAATGCAGAACTGGATGCCCATTGAGTTGAGTAATTGTCTGACAAACAATCTGTCAAGACATCTTCATATTACGAAGATCTATATAATCCTTTTTCAGAGTGGATATCTTCACACTGTATAGATCCATATGCTACACGTTGGGAGCATGGTATATAAAACAAAAATTGTATGTAAGCAGAAAATGTGCGTTTGTCTGTCACAGAAACTTATCCCAAACGATAAATAGTTACAACCTAAAATTTTCACTTGTTATTTAGTCAACTGTATTACTTTTACTACCGAATACACACAAAAATAAAAAATAGCCGAATTAAATTTAGTGCATTCGATTATTTCTTTAGTAATTTGTTGTTTATATGTTTAGTGTCAAAAATGCATTGTATGATAGTAATATTAATTAGTATTAAATAGAGCACATTAACCTCTAAAACCTACAGTGCAATTTTTGGTCAAATCGAGCTTAATATTAAGGAATAATAATAATTTAAGGATCCCATATCAATGAATGGTTAATTTTTATTTTCCGTTATTGTCAGTAGATGGTTGTTATAAAATTAGTAGATATTAAAAATTTTAAATATATAAAAAAAAAATTATATTCACATACAAATGATTGTGCAAGCAAACTTAAACGTGTGTGGCCTCCTTAAGTTGAGTTCTAGCTGTTATTTTTTTGCACGATCTGTTGGAAAACGATGATTGAAGAGTCTTCAAGAAAACAATTTACTAAACGATATTTTTTCTCTTTCATCATTATGAAGTTTGGATTTATGATGTTAAGCTTATAAAAATAAATCTTACATCACTTAAATAATTTTAAATATATTGAAAAGGTTTGTTGATATATAAGACTAATGTACGTTCTAACATTATTAATTACCATCGAAAAAGCTTTTTTTCAATAAAATATCAATAATTAAAAACTACAATCTTTCAAAAGTGTGTTATTGTGTTGGTATTTAATGATATATTCAAGAATATGAGACATTAGATTTGATTACAACTAATTCAATTTTTTCGATACACAATGTATCTTATTTAGATTTTTAGAAGTAATTACAATAGTTTCTTTCGTTATAAATGCTGCACCAATTTGTCAAAAAAATATCTTTCTGCCTTAATTGGTCTGTTATCAGATTTTTAATATCTGCCCTGAAAAAACAAGTGTAAAGATCTCAACATTATGAAGGTGATCACTTCAAAATATATTATATTGAATCATTATTGAATATACTCAGCCCGTGTACTGCGTACTTGGATTTTTTTATTTCTGCACCTATGGGATTTATGTCCGTAATTTCTGACTCAGAAGCACGCACGCTAACCTATCAGCACTGATTTTTGTGATTTTTCTAATATATAATTTATGAGAGAAAAGATATTTCACATAATTTAAATATGATTCTAAAATGACTCTCAAAATTGAAGTTCTCTGTTTTTATATTAATCCGATAAACTTTCTTTTATATGTAACCATTATTCACGTTATAATACTGAAATAAAAAATACTATATTTATATTTTTAAATCATAGAAATAAGCACTTATTAATGTAAATTTATTTATTTGTTCTTTATTTTGGTCTGAATTGACAGAATCTTAAAATATTATGAAAAAGTAAAAATGAAAAAACATTCCTACAGATTTTCTCCAAAAACTTTTAAAACACCATGCTATAAGAAAGAATAAAAGGTAACAGTTAGTTTTCAATACATTTGTCAATATACTTTATCCTCAGATTGACTACTAGGATTTTCAACATTATTTTCAATAAGCAGAACGACCCGTGGTCATCTTTTTCCTGGAGCTTTTTACTGTTATTAATGTTCCGAGCTTTCAAATATCAGTGCTTTTAAAAAGTTTCATATTGCCTCGCATTTTTCATTCTACCCAATCACAAAACGTCTTTCATCTATGATACAATATATTTAAAATTTAAAATTGTTATGATAAATTTTCTCATTGTATAAATATTCAATTCAATTTTGAGATAAACGCTTGATCGCCCCAGCATATTGAGTGATTGGATGACAACAAATAAACTATGAAAACTAGTTTTCAATTTACACGGATTTCAATTTTCTATTTTCCACATAATTTTATTATTACATATTTAGTACGTTTTGGCATACTTGTTCATTCTAAGCATTCTATCACAAAATACATTCCTCACTTAGTTGTCGAATTTGATTTGTACAAAACAAAGCCTTTCTATTTATTTTCTTCATGTACGAATTTACATATAAACAGATGTTTGCCTTATTTGATTATAAAATTTATGCGTACTGTCTTAAACGAAAATAGTCTAACACAATATTTATTGTAATACGTCTATTTATTGCATGATTCGTCTAAAATCTTCATTTGACTAACCCCTCGAGTACTATGGATGCACATGTACGTCCGAGCGCTTTGACGCCTTGTGCACCCAGCATTTTTTTTATTTTTGTTTTAAAGTGTTTATATTGATTTAATAATTTAAATATACATACTAGACGTACCTATCAATGATATATGGAAGTCATTACAATCACATTATTTATTTTTAGGCTAGAAAAAAATACGTAAAGATTACAAAAAAAAAGCTAAAAAAACGTTGAATTCAGCATTGACAACTCCCTTTATGCTCTGATAATAATTAATGTCTCGTCAGTAATGTAGTTGGTCATCTGTCTCCTCATCTGTCGGATTTAAAAAAAAAAAAAAAGTGCAGGACTGGATGCCCATTGGGTTAAGTAATTATCTGACAAACAAGTCTCGTAAAAAATAATCTGTCAAGACGTCTTCACATTGCAAAGATCCATATACATACTCCTCTTTCGAAATGGATGTCTTTACACTGTGTAGATATATATGGTCCATATTGGGAGCGAGCATTGGATAAAAAAAATATTATGTTTTGTAAAGAAACGAAAGATTATATTAATGTTCACATAAAATAAAAAAGTAGTTTATAGTTAATAAGGTACAAAAATCTGTACTATTCGTTCGAATTTGATCTCAAATGCTCCTTTCATTTCGAAATAGAAGCCGTCACATGTGGTGATGTTATTCACATTCCTACTAATTTGAAATAACTTTTCAGTTTATTTTGTTCTTTATTTGGAAATAGAAGTTCATTTTTTACAAATCGGCATTTCTAATTTACTTTATTTTAGGATATACGTTGAATTAATACTGGTGAAAGATTTTAGTATTCAAAACGTGTGTGCATACAAAATTAAGTCACTAATGAAAAGGTAAATATGAGTTATGCGTACGTATATCGATTATGCTTCGCTGTGTAAATTGGATATTTAATTCAGAGCGCATTGCATGATTCAATACACTCCCAATGCTGTATTGACGCCATGCCGATAATATAAAGGCTTTAAACAAACGGCGAACAAAGAGGCTTAGCGCATTATCGGTATGGTGGAATATTTGAATAACACAAGTTGATTGAATATGGAACTATTACGCCGGAAGTTGCATTCGCTCTGGCTGGATGTTTTGTTGATTTCCTATAACAACATTGTTCGATCAGACATACAGAATTGTATTTTATAACATAATATATACTAATAAGTGGTCTTTAAAATAAATTCTATCAAGTCAATAATTTTAAAATTAATTTTTATGTTTAATTTTTTATGAGCTTTTTAAAAGTCCCATTGATTTTATTTCAAAAAAGCTTTCGAAGAATTAAAACTTTTTTAATATTTTACATCAAATGTTGATGCCAATTCATTTTACTATGTACGTATCAAAACGAACATCTACGAAAATTTGTAGACGTGATTTTTTGATTTCATATATTACAAAACGTAATATTGTTTTATCGTCACTATTAACCGTTGTAGATACAACAATATGGCAGAATCTTTGGCACATGTTGGGATCATTTATAGTCCAGTGTGTAAATGTAGAATGGGAAATGAAGACACCAATCACATATTTTAATAAAATTTTGCGCCCTCCATGATTCGTGCGTCCGGAGCAATTCATTTCAGCTGCTCATCGGTAGCTAAGCCATTTATGTATATTTATATCACCAATCATTGTTCATTTTTATTTTAAATTCATCACCAACTTCTGAGATAAAATTTAACGTCCATCTTTTTTAATTCTCCTAACACATAGCTTATATGTATTTGAATAATGCTAATTTACGGCAGTCAACGGCAGATTTGTTATTAAAATCCAAAAAACTTTTTTTAATGTTAAGTAGTGTCCTTTTAATTTATAAAAAATAAACATTTCAAATAATTTTGTCTACAGATTATTTTATCAAATTCTACTGTCGTCAATATTATTATTATTGTTTTCATGAATAATTATGGCAAATATCAACAAAAATCTAATTAAATTTAACCTTATACAATTGATAACGAAGGAGTTTATTATAAAAGAGTGAAGAGTTTTTTTTAAATTTCTAAAAATAATCACGTTGCTTTTTGTTTACGAATTACTTACATAAAATATTTTATCCCTTTTTCAACCTGTCTAGTGTGTTTTGTAATATTTGAATATGTTCGCAAATGTATAAATATTTACCGTACGCAATAATCCATCGCGTTGTGGAAATAATCATTATTTCCAATTACCATTCCAAAATACATATATAATTAATTTCATTTTCCATCGGAAATTTATAAGAGAAATCAAACTGTTGAAATTCAAGTACATATATATTTATAACCATGTCCGCTTCGAAAAATGAGCAAATGAATCTACACAGTGTAAAGATCTTCTCTCCGAGTGTAGAGTTTATGCATCACCACATTTTTTTCTGTGGAGATTACGTTGTCTTCTACAATCGATATGGTGTTTAATTTATTTATTTCTGTGTAAAAATAATCTCGTATTCAAATTTTCACTATCCATTTTATATATTTAATATACCATTTTCGCTCCCAACATCCCGACATGGAGCATATGGACCTACACAGTGTGAAGATATCCACTCCGAAAGAGGAGTATATGGATACCCGCAATGTGAAGACGTCCTGAAAGATTATTTTTCACGCGAAATGTTTGTCAGACAATTACTCAATCCATGGAACATCCAGTCTTGCATTTTCGGATTTTCAAAATCCGACAGATGTGGAATCGAATCCGCATTCCCCGGATTGCTAGGTGCACATATATATATTTGTTGGTAAATTAATTTCGTGTTATTCGACTTTTTTAATTGTAATTGTTGTATTTGAAATACTGTCCATATTTTATCAGTGATAAAGACTAGTCTAGCTGAGTATATACCTCATTTCTCCTGTCAATGAACTCCTTCGTAATTAACGTCACAATTTAATGATCTCCAGAGCTGCCACTAATACATACTATAAAATGACTAGACTTGTTTAAAAAACATCTTTTGACGTAGTTTTTTATCTTTTTTTCGCATATTATAGAGAAGAAATTAAATAAAATCCATATAATCCTAGATATTTATTTTTAAGACATCTCAAAAAGGAGGTGGTCATTTACTTCATTGATATTAATAAAAAAACATTTTAATATGAAAAAATTTCAACTGTAGAAAAATAAATACCGTGGGGCTTTTTACCGTTATGAGTCATTTGTCATACTCGAAACTTTAGCAAGATATAATGATAAGATTTTTAAAGATATACTTTCTTATACGTCTTAAAAAATGACTTGAGAAATTATATTTTTTTAATAAAAAACACCAAAAACTTTTAGAAAAACTTAATTGTAATCGCATGACAATCGACATTAATATCACTTTGCCGGATACCCCCAACACTTCAGATTGGATATCAGAGATGGCGCAGACACCCGCAGCTCATCGCGGCCCACTCACAGGTAGGATTCTCGGCTAAGTGTGATTTAATGCTATTGCTCAGCCCAGCGGGGACGCACACCCGAGGATATTATTTCTAATTTGCGAGTTTTTTTGTAAATTACGCCTCGGCTCTCGCTAATTTAGACGCTTTGTATACTCGGACTTTTTCAGAGCTTTCTAGAAAATGATATAACGTATCGCCTCTGGGGAGATCCTTATACTCTTAGCGTTGAGTTAATTACACTTTTGCTTAAAGGGGTGAAATAATATGCTTGGACAATAGATTTATAGTTTACTTGATATTTTAGTTACACTTTACACATTTTACTTAGTTCATATATTATATTAAGCCAAATGCTAGAAGAATACAGTCTGGTCCTCTTACTTATCGAACTATTGGGCTACTCGGTAGCCGATAAGTTAATGTGAGAGCTTCGGATCATAGGGTTGCGGGGTAAATTTTCACATCTGCTGGATTATTCATTCAAACATGCAGAACTATATTTAATTTGTAAACAAAATCTGTGAAAATAAGTCATCATATCAAATACATGCACCTTCAATTTTACAAAAACTAAAACTGGTGTTTTATTAACCTTGTCAGTTATTATCTCACCCACCAAGGAGATAACATCTATATGCAGAGATCTATACACAATATCCACTATAGAAACGAAAAAATACGTAACCCACACACAGCAATTTATAGGAGGCACAAAAATATCCATATAATAATTATGAGCCAAAGTCATAACATTAAATATATACAACCTTCAATTTTACGAAAACTTAAACTGGTGTTTTATTAACCTAATCTGGTATTAATTTAATAAGTTTTTAAAAGAGATCAATATAATAATGGTAGAAGTCCATTTTTTATGTTGCAAATTTCACATTTAAAATTAAATTCAGATACTAAATCGGCATTTACAGCTTAGATCTTTTCGATAATAACTGCAAAGTTGTATACGTTGTGTTTTGGAAAATTATATATTCTTTAAATTTAAGTACGTTCTTTATTTTTTTACAACTTATATGCTCCATTTTAAGAGTGGATATGGTAAAAAAAATACTATTAATTTTGTGCTTTATTAATTAATAGTATCATAGACGAAAAAAGATTGAAATACTATAAAAACAAACGTAGTAATACTTTAAATCGAAATTTTCATTGATTACTTAAATTGTAAATTGAAAAATCGGTCAAATAGCGTAACGTCCTACTTACTACCTATAAATCACAGAAGAACAGCGTTTTAAATGGGCCACTCTGTATTATCAGGTTCTCCATTTTCATTTAACGAAATACTCAAGTGGAACAATTTAAACCACAAAAACCTACTGATGGAAACTGGGAGCCCTTTTTTTTAACTGCAGTGGCGTACATAATTAATAAATTATAGATTTTGATACTATAGAATACACATAACAAGAGATGACACTTCGCAAAGTGAGCTCAAAAAAAATATACCTCAAATTCACAACGGAATATCTTGGAACTTAAAATACACAAATTATACCGAGTGGCAATATTAATTCTTGGAACCTATAGTGTCCGCATGCTCCACATGGGAAACTAGTATGGAATAGAATGATTTAATATTTATACAAAGTATTTTCGTTTTTAATTAAGAATTATAAAGTATCAACGATCAGTAAAGTTGTTTTATTATTTTATAAGTCCTGTATAAATTATGTTTCCCTAGTAGCATAGTTGGTAGTGTGCGCGCCTAGCAATCCGGGGAATGCGGGTTTGATTCCCCATCTTTCGGATTTTAAAAATCTTAAAATGCAAGACTCATCTGGTTGACCACTTGTCTGGCAAACAATTCTCGTAAAAAATATCTAAAGAAGTGAAGACGTCTTTACATTTTGGAGATCTATGTACTCCACTTCCGGGGTGGATATCTTCACACTGTGTAGATCTATATGCTTCACTTTGGGAACGAACATGATTTTTAAAAATATTTATTTTTTATTTTAATGGGGGGCGCTTCTTCGTGTTATTTGCTTGTTATTATAAATGACAAGAAATTTTCTCCATTTATTTAACCATAGTGTTATTTTTCACTGCGCTTTCTCCGAAGTGGAGCATATGGATCTCAACAATATGCAGATGAACAGTTCTAGACCATTGAATAAATTTTGTATTCACACTTATTTTATATATTTTTTCCGCCAATTATGATTTTTAGGCAATAGAGCAATCCAAATTTTATTATTTAAAAAAAATACTTGAAATATAACTTAATTATTAAAGCACGCCATTCGCCAATTCGTTTGGTAAAATAAAATAAACATATTTAGAAAAAAAAATCATAGTATATAAAAAAGTCTCATAATATATTAATTACTTTTTATGAAGTTAATTACTTATTTACGATAGGTATGTAGAGCTTTATTATTATTAATACATTAAACGCATTTTCCTGTTTCAATTTTTTCAACTTTTCAGGTAATTTTTAATCTTAGTTCGATATAAACCTCAACGCTGAAGTGAACGATATTAATTATTATCAAGTATTTCCACAAAAAAAATTTACTTTTCGGAAAAATTAACAACAGAAGCACGCCACTGTTTCGGCCGAGAGCTATGTAATTTAAGAACACGCTTTAGATATCCCAATTAAAATTCAATGACCATGTGCAAACATTTATTCTGAAATATTCTTTGATATCCCAATGCAAAGGAGTGGGGTGCGATAAGAATTTCGTTGAAGGGAGCTAAATAAATTCACGCTTCACGTGAAGCCTCTTCAAATAGGATATGAGGCGAACCAATCGGTTGAAATAATAACAAAAGGCAATGTTTAAATGAGTTTCTTTCGACCAGTAGAACACATCCGAAATCCTTTCACATTACACTGTGATTACTCATAAAACCAGCGAGTAATTTTAAATTTAGCATTGTAATCGGCTCGTTTGTACACATGCTAAGCAAGTCATAATTAAATTGCACAGTACAAACATTATTTATGTATTATACATTCATATTGTATCAATAATACACAAAAGCTTAAACAATAAACAATAAACAAATATTAAATAGCGTATGGAGATAACTAAGCTGCTTGTCAATATATTTTTTTATTATTCACTAAAATACCGTTTTAGCCCTTTGATTATTATCAACGTAAATGTACGTCCGGGCGCCTTATTGCGTTGTGTTCAAAGGCATTCTCTTATTTTTAAATTAAATTTATCATTTAGTTTAATATAAATACTAGATAGATCTATAAATGGTACGTAGAAATCATTACAATCATATCGCTCATTTTTAGGCTAGGAAAAAATACGTAAACATTACGAAAAAATTTAAGTTCAGCATTGAAAAAATTCCTTATGCTTTATTGATTATTATTATGTTTTATAAAGAATCGAAAAACCATTCATATTTCTGTTGGCAGACACACATGAAATTTCATATACATCAGTCCTATGGGTTCAAATTGGTTCTCAAGTGCCTCTTTGATTCCAAAATGGGAGCGGCCACATGTGGTAATGTTATACACAATCTTACTAATTTGGAATAACTTTTCAGTTTATTTCGTTTGTTGCATGGAAATAGAAGAGCATTGTTTATAAATTGGCATATCCAATGCAATTAGTTTTATGACCCTAGTTGAATTGATAGCAGTGAAAGATTTTAGTGTCTAAAAGTGTGTGCTTGAAAAAATAGCTCACTAACGAAAGGGTTAATATGTAAATATCCGTGACCGGAAACGTCTTCTTATTAGTCACACTTTGGTTGATTTTGACCCGTAGCCAAAAAAAAGCTTCCGACGCCTGCTATAAAGCTTTCAATATTTTTAAAAGTTTCCGAAAGTCTACAAATAGGAAATCAATTTTTCGATTGCCTAGAAATAGGCGTCGATGTTTATTTTGTACACCAACTTTTTCATCGCCTGGATTGAGCTTAGCGCCATATTTCCTATTGAATTTAAAAAAAAACTTTTAAGGAGAATGACAATCAATCTTCACCACTAGCTTAATGATTGATGAAATTCATTTTTTTTTCTCTTTTCTCCAATAACCATTTTGTCGCAACTTTGTTATACTAATATTTCCACATTATAAAAGTGACAAACAATTTTTTTGTGTTATCAATCATTTTTATTTTATTTCAACGTGAAACTCGAGATCGGGGAAATTCGATTCTTTTTGGAAACGTCGAGAATCAAGATAAATTCAGTACCGTATAAACATGTCACGTAAATTTAAATTATATTTCAACTTATAAAACAACCGGGATTGAAAATCACAGTTTAAAATGAAACATTATACCCGATTATTATATATATATATATATTACCCCCGGTAGCGTAGTTGATAGCGTGCGTGCCTAACAATTCGGGGAACGCGGGCTCGATTCCCATATCTATCGGATTTATTAATCAAAAAATGCAGGATTGAATACGCATTGGGTTGAGCAATTGTCTAAGAAACTCGTTCGAGAAAGTTCGTCTAACTAACTTGATACACAATCTCATTCTTTCTTTATCAAAAAAAACTTTTTATTCTTACTTATGTTTTACAATATTGTCTTTATGTTTTATGTGTTCTATAATTTTTGTTTTTCTCTAATGTTTTGTTATAATCATATTTATATCGTGTTGTAAATGTATTGAACTTATATTTTTTAAATAAATTAATAAAGAAATAAATAACCCAGCCTAACCAAATTTCATGGGTTTTCAGCCCGGGATGAATTTGGAGGTTGTGGGTAAATTTATTATATAAAAATATACAATATATATATATATAAATATCATCCATTTTATATTTTTTTTAATTCATTATAAATTTTGATTAACGTTAATTGTATTTTACAAGATTCATAAAAAATAACATTATTTTCGTCTCTGAAATTATAAACAATTTTCAAAATTCGATAAATTTTTATATATCAATCGATGGTAAATTTACTATTTTATATTTTTCTGTTTGAATAATACAAAGATTTTGTAATTTTTTTTACGATATTATGAGATCTTTTAACTAGTAATATCAAAACGCACATATTTTTTAAATAATAATTGTTTGTTAATCGATCAAAAATTTAAGAATCCCTGGCATAAATCTAATCTGCACAAAATGTGTATGTCGTAAATCCAATTAATTTTTGCCAGGAATCTTTTTCCTTCGGATCTGATATGACGTACTATCTTGCTTTAGCTTTTGTATAATCCAATTTCATGTTGAAGAGATATAAAAATGACCCGTCTATAGCTATACCACTATAACTAGACAGTGATAGTACTGTGCAGTTTTCAAAAAAATGCAGATCAACGGTGCATTTGCCAACTATCAATTTATAATAATAGTACCATAACTCGCAGTTCCGGTACCGAAGATCACTTTGTTGTACAGGGTATTCTTAAAATACATAAAGCACGCAAAGTATTTTTTTTTTTTAAATTAAACTATAGATTTATATTTATATCACAATTTAAACATAATCTGCTTACTGAAATCTTTTTTATACCATGTTTGCTCCAAATTAAAGCATATGGATCAACACAGTGTGAAGAGATCTACTCCGAAAGTGGAGAATAGTATGAATCTCCGCGATGTGAAGACAGACTTCTTGACAGATTATTTTTCACGATAGTTGACAATTGTTTAATCTAATAGGCATACTGTATTGGATTTTTGTTTTTTTTGAAATACGACAGATGTGGGAATCGTGCCTTCATTCCCCGGATTGCTAGGCGTGTACGCTGACCTCTACACTACTGGAGAGACTGATTTTTATAGCTGAATTAATAGCTTATTAACGTATGTTTTTCGTTGAGTGATTAATTTTAATTATACCATTTTAACATCATATCAGACATTAAATCCTTGTCAAAAACTGGACAGTAATACAGTCAGAAATTAAACACTAAAGAGGGAAAGTTCAAGTTTGCATGCACAATCATTTTTGGTTGAGCATTACTTTTTTTTGCCGAAACCGAACATCTACCAACTTTAGATAATTCTACAAGTATTTCTGATATAAACTATATGACCGACCATTTACTGACATAAAATGAAATAACAAATGAATCATTCATTAATTGATATGAGATGCTTCAATTATTATAATTGCTAAAAAATAACGTGCTTGATTTAACAAACAAAAAATTCTAGGGGTTTTGAAAGTTAATAGTTTATTCCACAAAACGAAATTGAAACAAAGTTCCATACAATTTCATTATTTAAAAAATATTACTAATAAAATATTAAACGATACGAAATTAAAAGTAAACTCATTCAATCGATAATTAGTAATTCTTACTAATGCTAGAGAAGCTCAAAGGCTTTCCATATGGGATTCGTAAAACGGAAACAATTAAATAACAGTGGTATAATATTATAAATTCTTTAACATATGGTCACCTTAATTTTATATTCGTTCATGTATACTTGCACAAGCTTACATGAGCGTGTGTAGCCCCCTTTAGTGAAATCACTAATGAATGAAATTTATTTATTTATTT
>JAGVSQ010010014.1:0-13205 GCA_022683975.1 Rhyacophila evoluta
TCTTGACAAATTATTTTTCACGAGAATTGTTTGTCAGGCAATTGCTCAACCCAATAGGCATCCAGTCCTGTATTTTTCGGATTTAAAAAATCCGACAGATGGGGATTCGAACCCGAATTCCCCGGATCGCTAGGCGCGCACGCTACCAACTACGCTATCGGGGAGGCAATTTGATTGCTCTTCTCAAATATTTTTTTCAATAATTTTCATATTGAGTAGATAAAACACTAGTTGTAGTCTTCATGCACTTCAAGGTTGTGTCTATGTAATGTTTTCACTTTGACGTAAAATATCAAAGAGACGTTTCTTGTGCGTCTTGTAAAATTTGTTATACGCGGGTTAAGTCCTTTTTCTTATCCACAGTCAATATGCGTACGTATAATATCACTAATATTACAATGTACGAGTGAAATATAAATATTTAAAAAAATACATTTTCGGCACGTACCAGCCAATTTATTTCGTGGCCAAACGCAGCCATTGTTGTATTTAAATATTCAAACGCATATATATACATAAAAATACAGATACCTATTCATCTACCAACCATTGTGTCGGAATATATAATATATACAATATATAGACACTTAAATATTATCCTTAGAGAAACCCACAAACCACAACAAGCCACATTTGTAGACATCCACCATCATTCAAACATTTTTATCCGCGATTTCTTCAGACGTACAAAAAGTGACCAATGCTAAAACGGTGGAGAACACGAGTGTATTGACTAAAAGCGTGCAATTCTGCGTATTTCATTATGCAGATCATTTCGTGTATTATCAGTGGCGTACCTAGAAATAGTATAACCCCGCAATTCCATAATTACACAAAGGACTCTTATTTTGTACTTGATACTACCACAACAAAAATTTTGCCCAAACAGTAATTTCAATTTTAATTTTTTAATAATATTATAAACGAATCCACTTTTATTAATGAATAAAATATCATTTATTTCAACAACAGTCAGATAATATACTCAAAAGTGATAAAAAAACTTAATTTTTATAACTGGTAAACTTCCATATGTGAGCTCACTGTTAGCGACCCGGTTTTCGTCTTTTGGCATCTTCAGGCTACATTATATGTGGTTAGTGACCAAACATATAACATACTAACAATAAATCCTATTGTAACTTATTTATAGTAAACGTATGTATAACGGGTTAAGTATTGTTATATTTCCTAATGATTGTCATTATAATTAAAAAGATTAAACCTAATGGATAAATGATTTTATATTTTTTTTGATTCTTTTTAATACATATAACTAAATAGGTTAATTCCAATAGATTAGGGATATTTTTGTTGTTCTTTTTTAATAATCCTATTATTATTTTCACTAATGATATTTACTTATTTAATACTTTTATTAACAGTGATATCACATATGGAATTTTACCAGTTTTAAATAATTTAGAATTTAAAATCAATTTCCATCAAGCACGATCAGTCAAAAATATTAATTTATATATATATCTATCTACTGTGTTTCTTCCGAAAGTGGAGCATATGGATCTACACAGTATGAAGATATCCACTCTGAAACTAGACTATATGGATCTTCACAATGTGAGGACGTATTGTCACATTATTTTCACGAGAAATATTCCTCAGACAATTGCTCAACCCAATAGGCATCCAGTCCTGCAGTTTTAGACTTTTTAAAAATCCGACAAATGTAAGAATTGAACCAATATTCTCTGAATTGCAAGGCGCGCACGCTAACATATCGGATTTGTACAAAATAAATATAAAACAACACGATTTAATTTTTTTGTTATTTGAAGTCGTATATTTGTACATGTTCGTGATATTATATTTGGTTTGTTGGTATGACAGCTATACTAATTTCGCGAGGACTGGTTTCTAGTCATTAAAAGCATGTTTATATGTATGCAACTATGGATTATGAAACCACAGTCTCAAGTTCTGAGCGATCGGCCGGACGGCATGAAATTAGTCAAGATACATCTTCATACTGTAGAGATTTATATTTATCCGTATGTCTTGAAGAAACTAAACAAAATAATTGAATTAAGTTTAGTACTATTGTGTAATGTGTTTAAGAAAATACAAACGTTTATGATTACTAGTTCAGTTTTTCGGACCCAAAGGGCTTTTTAATTTCTAAATACTACCAATATACAAAATTCGGGTATCATTCAAATTATCTGATTCACCAATGATTAAGTCCGTGAGTAATATTGCGTGTTTTGGGTCTCATTTCCTCGATGGTATAGTTCCATCTTAAGAACATGTATTATATAGAGGTTTGAGAAAAATAATCGAAATAAAAATACATATATGTTTGAGTTATATATCGCTACATCGATGCGACATGAAGAAAATTGACAAAAACACGTGTTTTATGTTAGTTCTAGTTATGGATATAATTTCAGACTATTTATTTTTATTATAAAATATTAAGTATCATTCAAATTCAACTTATATAAACATCATATTTAGCATGGCATCAACTATTAATACTCGTATAATGCAACAATAAGACAAAACACTTTGTTTTACGTATATATCAAATATCCGAAAAAATATTTTTTTTTCATAAAACAGAACAAAAAAATAGTACTACTAAATGTGCCCCCAATCCAACCGCCCCGTTCTTACACCTGGTGTTAATCAGACGTATCCCAAAGCTTTGATATCGAGAAGCGATCTACTTTATTCAGCAGAAATATCTAGGCCTATAAGGTATATTACACTACAAAATTTCAAGGCACCCTTACTCTTACTAAGTGCGGTGTAATAAGCGCTAGGCACTTAAATCACATACAGGAGACCACGCCCACTCTGCAAGTAAGAGCACTTAATATTGTGTAGTGTAATAGGCCTTTATGTCGTAAATGTACTAAGGCTAAAATATTACTCATACTCAATTGTGCTGAAGTTGAAAATAAATAGGATAAAAATAGTCATTTATAAATAGACTGTACTGTTTTTTAAGCTTTGACTAATAAACTATATTTTAAGCCATGTAAAATACAGAACATAGCAGTTATTTTTAAGCTCAGAATTTCCAATTGCTTCACTGTAGTATTGATGTGACAATTTGATATCTTTGTGTCGGTTAAAATATAAAATAATAAGAACGTAAATTGAGATCTACTTAGTTTGAAAAATCGTTTTAAAGCTACAGGGTATTTATTCTGTGCTCGTTCATATTCTTCGGAGAGGCAAAGAATCCTGATGACAGCAAAAAGTTGACTCGTTTGGAGGTTTTATGTAAGGAGCGGATGAGGACAGTGCTGCAGGATAGAGAGGGAAAGTGAGTCTGAAACTATGCGCTGAGGGATTCTACTCTCTCGCTCGCCATTTCTTGTACGCGAGCAGGACTTCTCAAATCTTTATCATCAGCATGCCATTTTAAGTTACGTAAAATATAATATTATCAAAATCGATTTATTTGTATTTGTATCCCAGCGATGGCCGAGTGGCAAGCAGGTGTTGTTTGGTACTAGAGATTACGCGTTTGAATCACTTAACTACGAACTAATTACTATGGTCGGAGTAAATAAAAAACTAAACATATGCATACGTCAAAAGATATATATCTTTTGAGTGGAGCATTTTTTGTGAATATTTTATTAAATAATATACGATAATTGGATACAATTATATTAATTTCCTTACACTTTTCGTCTACACTCGATAAACTTGTATCAAGGTATCAATGGAAGTTGATGATAAAATCATTAGACGTTGCTGAAATTGGAGGCAATGAAGATATATAGTGCCTGATTATTTATATGTTATGTTTATTTACAACAAAAAAGTCCAAATGACACATGACTAATGTGATCACACACACATGTTCAAAATTTTAGTCAGCAGTTAAACAGGCTATTGAATTTTGTGACTTATGTTATACATTCTGACCATACATTTTCAAAATCAAAATGCAGGACCTGATTTCAAATGGATTAAACGATTAGCTACAAAAAAATTTTGGTTAAAAAAAAATCAAGATAATTTTTCATATCATGAATATCTATACTTTCCACATTGGAGTGGACATGAATATAAAAAAATATTAAAGTCTTAAAGCCTCAAATTGCAGCAGCTGCTACCAGTACTGTGGTAGCAAAAAAGATCAATAATTTTGAATTAGCTGAGTATCACTACCCAATGTCTAAATGTCTAAAAAACAACCATTTGACTTTAAAAAAATTTGCTTTGAAAATATAATATTATTTGATAAATGTACGTATTTATTGTCTCCCCAGTAGGGTAGTTGGTAGCGTGGGCGCCTAGCAATCCGGGGAATGCGGGTTCGATTTCCCATCTATCGAATTTTAAAAATCAAAAAATGCAGGACTGCATGCCCATTGGGTTGAGCAATTGTATGAGGAACAATTCTCGTGAAAATAATCTATCAAGACGTCTTCATATTGCGGATATCCATATACTCCACTTTCGGAGTGGGTATCTTCACACTGTGTGGATCCATATACTCCACTTTGAGACCGAACATTGGATAAGAAAATTTAAACTATAAATAAGTATTATCAAAATACCACTTTCTCATATTATTTCAATAATTGTAATCACAAACATCTATTACCTCAAGTACTTAATGTGCCCATCATCCACCCGCCCGTCCGTACACCTGGTCTTAATCAGGCGTATCCCGGAGCTCTGATACGAGAAACAATCTACTTCATTTTACGGAAATTTCACCAAGCGTTCACAGATGCAGTTGTAGTTGCACAACAAAATCTTCACTCTTGTTGAAGTGCGTAATGTTTTAATCAAAGATTGACATTCGCTGGAGTGTTAACATTATGTAGGTGCTTATATTACTCGTATGTGTAAAGCATGATGCACCCCGTTACTGACATTGTTGTATCATACGTTAACAAATTCCTTGACGTTACAATATATAATATACTCATATGTCTAGTGAACGAACTGAAAAATTCGCGTCTATATTCTTAACACCTCTTACTTGATGATAGATAGCGAGTGACCGATGCATTATATTATTTCTTCAAATATACTGATTACAAGGTTTTCATATGTTATGCATTCCTAATAAAAACCTTTATAATTTCAATTATACGAAATGAAAGATTGATAAATATCAACAGAAATAATTGTTTTGTATTAAATCTAGAACCGGCACGTGCGTGAGTTTATTGTATCACATTGGTTTATATATTGGGCAGTCTCGATCACTCATTTTACTGACGTAATTACGTCTCAGAGAGGATGAGAGGGAGCATGTATTGCGGCTGAATACAATAGCTTAGTGTATAGAAGATATTTTTCCTTGCCTCTTCTGTTATCGCCGCTAATTTAAAAAAAATATATGTTTAATTTATATTACTTAACTTTTAACTTTTTAATCTAGCCTCTCACGTTTGTTTGGAGGTTAGTTTAGTGTGTGCGCTTTCAATAAATGAATGCGGGTTTAATTCCCACACCTGATGGATTTTTTAAAGTTTCAAAATGCGGTACTGAATGCCTATAGGCTTAAGCAGTCAATTCTAGTTAATAAATAATCTATCAAGACGTGTCTTGACATAGCGGAGATCCATATAATCCACTTTCAGAGCGAATATCTTCACACTATGTAAATAAACATGCTTTAAATTTAGAGCAAACGTGGTAAATAAAACATTTAAGACATAATGAAATGATTTTATAGATAAGCTGTACCCGACCTCGCGTTGCTGTCGCTCGTCTGATTAAATGGAAAAGAAAGAAAATGTTTTTACTTGTCACAGCTGTGTATTATATATAATAGTTTGGTATATAAAAACGTTATGTCAAAATTTCAAATCAATCAGTGAAGAATTTTCGGAGATTTAAAATTTTAAACAAATGAACATTTACATTTTTATTTATATAGATAGATTTCTAAAAATGATCCGGCAGATTTTCCATATTTTTTATTCACATTTTTAACTGGATACTATAAGGGGGGACACCGAAGCTTTTGGTACAGTGTGGCCAGAGTTAGTAAATGTATTACCAAATAATGATATGTATGAGATATGTTGAATAAATGGACACATCTAATTTAAAATATATTATTCGGATATCACGCCAACTGCCCACATTATATATGAGAAGATAGAGAAAATTCCGGAAAACAAATCAGGCAAGCTACATAATCCGTAGGCTGTCGGATTCCTAGCCCGTACCTCTTGCATTTGGAACCGGTTCATGGCTCTCAGGCTCGCATGCGCAGACCAGCAGCTGGTTATATATGAAGCGCATGCGCTTTGATGTTTCTATCAAATGAAAAGTCACTGCGTCTAATAAATCGCCAGATAAATAATTCAATACGTAATTGCACAGGTAATTTATAATGTGTTATGGCTAATTTTTTCAATCATTTACTTAGTTAAAACAGCTATTATTCGATAATCTGAATGTATATAGCCTAATAAGCGTTCCACCGAAAGGATGAAGCCTACAATGGATGTAATCTGCATATATCTGCAATAAAGACAATGTGCTGCAAATTGGAAATCATGGACCAACTATTTGTCCAATAAAATACGACTATGTTTACAACTAAAGTCTTCGTCAACTTTTGAAACGATCATTTATTGAAGGTCTAATGCTATCTTGATCCATGTTCACGAATTTGTGAGGTATTCAGAGGATTTGAATATATATGAAATGACTTTCTTTAAACATTTTACTGGGCTGGCTTTAATCTACGACGGCTATAAACGATATAGCTTTTTAAAAAGTTATTTACCGTCAGCTGTTTTGAGTAACACGCACAGGCGCAGGCATATCATGGCAATATGTAAATCATTCAATTCTGCGTCAAATACTGGGGGGGTTTGACTACGAGAGTATTTCAAATATGAAAAAACGATTGGGACAGCCTCCTGTTACGTTAAAAATCATGAAATTAGACATGCCTGAGACATCCATTGCGGATGACACCAGAAAGTTTAAATCCTCTGTGTCTCTTCTTCCAAATTCCAATTTTTGACGCCTTGGAAGACCATTAGGTAGTATGCATAGGATATATTCAGTAGAATTAACTGATGGTGATATCACATGAAGAGATGTAAAGCAATTAGTGGCTAAGACTAGAAAAAATTGCAGGCGCCATATGCTTCACAAAGTGTGCTGATACGACAGCAAAAAAATGTGCAATCTGAAATAGTGGATTTTTTATTTTTAAATATCGTCAAGACACAATGCATGTTTTATGATTATTGTCTTTTTTCGTAGAAGAACTTACGGCCACCAATAATATTTTGCGTCCCCCATGATTTGTGCGCCTGGAGCAGTTCGCTCCAACTGCTCATCGATAGCTACGTAGCTGTATATTATCTAAATTATTTATTATAAACCGTTATTCTTCGAAATATATCTCTACATAGCTCATTGATATTAAGAATATATTCCTTCGAGTAAAATCGACAAGTGCATTCAATTGTGTAATCAATACAATCTCGCACACAATTAATGTTACTACGAAGTGGACCACACGTCTTTCGACACATAAGTGAATTACATAGACGTAGTTCGATACCTAATGTTGCATAGTCATAACATATGTACCGTTGCAGGCATGTATGTAAGTAAAAGCGTATGATGCAACGTCCTAATGAATCTATTTCATATAGGCATTACAGTGAGGTTTCCAAAGGCACGCATGGAGACAGTGCGTCAGTGGTGTAGTCAGAGAAGCAACACAAAATATTTGTGGAAACCTCTTAACATGAAACCTAAGGGACTAAATTATTTTTTCACGTTAAATGATTTTCATGCTAAAATTAGATGCAAAAAAACTCGCTAAAACGAGAAAGCCTTAAACTTGAAAGGAAGTGAAACTGTATGTTGGTATGATGAACTCGCTAGCTATTGGCCCTTGGGACTTAATGAAGGAGTCACTGCGGCTCTTAGGTTTAAAAGTTTGGAGACCACTCGATTATCCTGGCGAATGTTTTATTTCACCATGTTAATTTTGATTATTTATATAGTTTTGTCGGTAAGGATTAAACTAGTACATTTTATCAATGTATACGCATGCATTTACAGTTGCCCAAAAATATCTTTCAAATTTTTAATAGATTTCAGTTTGTATACAGTTATATGGCATTATATCGAATACGAAATACCATAACAGAATTCAGCATGGAATGGAAAAGTTTTTCAATATTAAAAATGACAAAAATTAATGTATAAACTAATTTATAATATGAACTCCCAACTAATATCCACATGGATTGAGTCGACAACTCGGTAAACAAATAACTTAATGTACAATCATATTACTTCTATCCAGTAACGTACCGTAAACTTTTATAGGGTATAACATCATAAAAACACAACGCCAAGAATCCACGATAAAGTGAATAAGTCATTTAAATCCTACATATCGAGTTACCAAAGTGTTTCTTCGACAGCCAAAAGGATCTAACCTCTGCAAAATAGTTTATATTGTTTACAGATTCAGATTGCGAACGTTAGTTGCGAAAAGGTCTTGTCTTCACAATCAACACAACATGGAGTATTTTAGAAATATAACTTGCAATGACAAATGTGTATGACTCTTGGTGGTTATTAATTTTGTCGATAGATATTTCGGCTCATTACAATTCAAATTTAAATTGCTTTCGACAAAGCTAGACAACCTGCAAGTTATAATTTATTATAAGCATTCAATTTCGTGACAATTTTTAATAAATGCCATTCATTCTTATTCAGCATATCAGTAAAAAAATACTATCTAGTATCTAGTCAGTAATTACTTCAGTATAAAGCTGTGTCATTTAATTTTGTTAGGTCAATAATTTGAGTACTATATCTATAATTTTTAAAAGGCTAGTCTCTGTAGAAAAAGGAAGTGTACCAGTGCCACGTCATGGTTTGGAGGCGCTCTTATAGAAAAAAATGTTCAATGACTTATAACTTGAACATTTTTAAAAGTTCTAGCCCTTTTCAATATATTTTATGTAGTTATTGTTTCATTTTTATAGTATATATGCTTGTTTTGTTATAGAAGTATCATTGTGAGATGAAAATACTGAAGAATTTATTTCGTTTATTAAAGTAATTTATGAAAAAAACGCTAGTAAATTTTGCGTCTGGCTAATAACCGGCCCTATAATGTGTTGAGACATACCTCCACTTTATAAAAATCTATATGCGTCAATTTGTTGCAAAATTGAGTGTAAAAAAATGTACCCGTTATTTTTTGTAAAAAGTGATTTTACTGAACTGAAATCGCTTCCAGATGGACCATAGTATATGCTGACCACGCACAGAGACTACCTTGTTTGTTAGTCACAGGGTGAACGGTAATGCTCAACATATAGTGTGTATAGAAAGCATAGGAAAAAAATTGGTCAATTTTTGAAATGACATAATTGCATTATTATGCCGTAGGTAAGTGCTTGCGAGTCATGCAAACATACAGAAATGGAAAACCTTTTGTGTTATAAAATTATTTTGCAGTATTTAGTCCATTCCAAAACAAAACATCGAAAAAATACGGCTTCTATAGCATGATGTAGAAAAAAAGCGTTTATAACATGTGACGTGAACATTTGTCTAAATTCTACAAATGAATTTTTAGAGTCGAAATTTCAATTTATGCTGTACTTTATTGGAAGAAGAAGAAATCGTCGCCAATATTGCAGGAATGCGTATCTAGATTTCTTGGTTTACGTCACTTTGTAAAGTAAAGTTCGTTATTTCGCAATCTCTTATCTTATTAGCACAATTCAGCACTAACACATAATTTTTACGTTCTATAAACATGTGTTAATGTAAAAATGTACCAATAATACAAAATTTTGCAACAAACAAAACGATACAATACAAAGTGACTTAAACTAAAAATACAAGATACGTGTTCCTGCATTATTGGCGACGAAATAAAATTATAACTATGAACTATTTTAAATCTGTGAGGACGATGAAGAGGGTGACGGCAAACTGTAAGTCGTACTGAAGACAGAAAAAGAAAGAAGCTTTCTTAAAAATCTGTATTGGTATTCTAACTAGATATTATGATTTATATAAGAATCGGATGAGAATTATATAAGATACATCGAGATAGTAGTTTGCTGGGAGTTTGCCGACAATTTTAACATTCATGGAGATTGAAAAGCTTAATAGTTTAAATAAATATATCTACAATATCATACAGCATTAAATATCAGAAATGTTTGTACTTATTATTATTTTATATATAAATATAAATAGCCATTTGACTCGTGATTAGTGGCGGCTCGTGCATAGGCACTGTGGAACTGCAGCAGCCTCTATTTCCACTTGATATTATCGATAATATTTAATATAATGAGTTCTTTGTTTTTAAATTCTTTATTTATACTCGTAAAACGTTTTTTTATTCGGCGAGTGTTGTGTTTAAAACCCGTGTAGTATATTAATGAATGTGATAAAGTGTAGAATTAGATTAGTATCCTGTTTCCAGCGAATCTATTTAATTCTTTTAGGATTTTATCAATTTTCTTTTTAATTTTATAGATGTTTCTTTCCTTGTACACAATTGTAAATAGAGATTTTTGGAGCAGCACCCCCATTAATTTTAGCTACGGACCGCCATTGCTCGTGATCTAAGGGATAAACCCTGATATCTGTTGAATTGATAATAATTTTACTTAGCTCTTCTAGCTACATCTTATTAATTGGATTAGAGCCCACCTGGTATTAATTCAATTTTAAGTCTAAAACAATTATATTACATTATAATGAAACAATTTAATTAGTTTGATTGAAAGCTGTTTCAGTTAATACACCATTATAAAGATCATTCAGGCGTGATAATAGATGAATTTGAAATTATCGATGAAAGAACCTAATTTCGCAACGATTTAATAATCAAGACTGTATTTAAAACTAAGATGCAATAAAACCTTCGTGCAATCGCCTTTTTACTTTATCTTTTCGGTCGTATACCTTGACCTAACGAACGTGAAGCGTTCTGAGAGGAAGTTCCTTGAGTTTCGCAGGAGTAACTTTATAAGACAATTAAGACGGTTGAAGTTCATCAAAATATATACGTGATCTCGCTAGTTAGGCCTTCTCGCTTATCGTATAACACATACACATTTTATTGCCCATGGCTTACATGCAGTGGTCGATAAAGAGTCGCAAAGCTACTTTATCTCGGGGAAAAATAGATATCAATATAAAACAGAACGATTGGGCTGAAAGACTCGCTCTCGATCGTTTCTAGTGCCAATTGTGCAAGACCTCTGCCAGAATACCCAATGACTGCGACATCCAAAGTTGATTAAGTGCAGCACAGGCCACAAGATTGTTTCCGGACATGCGCATGCAAAACCACAGTTCGATATTAATAATGTTTGTCCAACTGTCGTCCTTGTTATAGGGTCAATTATATTATTACCCATTTTCTATATCATTCAATTAATGACCAACAACATCCTACATTTTTTTAATCAGTCCACCAGCCATCTATGACAATTACTATTTCTATATTTCAACGCTAGAAGTGCCTAAGTCGGATATTGGCCATTTTTCCTGCTATCAGAAATTACTTTAAAATATCCCTTTTTTAATATAATACTAAAAAAACTGCGAAATGATCCGTATTAAATACATCTCTATTTGTATATATTTTATACTATAGCAAAAATCCATGATGTATCACCTAAACTTTACAATTGATAGTATAGGATGATACTTCAAGCACTATGCCAAATATATATTGTTTTACTATTCATTTTTATACCATGTTCGCTCTCAAAGTGGAGCATATGGATCTACACAGTGTGAATATATCCACTCCGATAGTGGAGTATATGAATCTTCGCAATGTGAAGACGTCTTGACAGATTATTTATCACGAGAATCGTTTGTAATACAATTGCGCATACCAATCTGCATCCAGTCCTGCATTTTCAGATGTTTAACATCCTACAAACGGGGAATCAAGCCAGCATTCTTCGGATTCCTAGGCGCGCACGCTACCAACTACGCCAACCGGAAAGACACTTGTATTATACTATATGTGATACAATCTCTTTATACTCGTAAAACAAAAGTCGTCCTCCGGCGTTTGCAAAATAGTTTGAGCTATCTATCTATATAACACCTTTATCTCCATATCAATCAATTCACAAATACATATTAAGACGGACGTTTTTGTTTAAACAAACTGTTCTATTAAAACTAACTAATATATTAACGTCAATATGTATTCTTTATAGAGCTTCGTAATGTTAATTTGTATCAGGTTACCAAATTTAGTATAATAATTATCACGAGGACTAATCGTCAGCCAATCGATCAATCTATACAATAGTACCAATTACTTGTATAAACGTACAACGTCATACAACAATAGTTCTCAAATTTTTCCCCAGAAATAGGATCTCAAGATTTCTACTTTCGTACATTCTTCCAGAATTTTATAGTCTCTCCTTATTTTTTTTTGGTTCTCGTACTATCTTAAAAATTCTACTTTCGTACCTAGTAGCTCGCGTAAAGTGAATTGGGAATTCGCCTTGATTTTTTTCGGAATTCCGAATTTAGATTTGCAAATCGCGGCACCCTTGTTACAACGCCAAGGTACCTCAGGGTGCCGCAGCATACACTTTGGAAATCCCTGTCATACAATATTAAATTTCTCTTAGCAGAAGTTGTCTCTTGATCTATCTATTGTATTATATATGAAGAATTTCCAAAACAATATCGTTACATGATTATTCTCAAGTTCGTATTTAAAAGGAAACCGACAACAGCTCCATGCATCAGCTTATTTTTATATTATGTTGTAAACAATGCATTAATTTAGGATGATAGACAGTAGCCCGTTATCTATCTCGCCATAACTAATAATCGATAGCGGTACAATGATGATTTTTAATCCACCTAACGAGGCTTATCACAGGGCGGAAGTTCCCGGTGCATAAAAACAATAATATCAATCAATATATTACTTCTTCGAATCATTCATATATATTTATCAATAGTTTATACACACATCGAAAATAGGATATAATTGGTTGGTTGTATTTATAAAACAATCAAACGTAATACAATTAAGAAGCTTATCTTATGTTAAACAATCAGATTAATTGCATTTTGACGCATTTTTTCGACTTATGCGTGGTCTTATTGATAACTCTGCCTCTCTGGCTAATATCGGTCTGTATGCCCTTGATAACTACCTAAGAAATCGGGAACATCAGCTGTTTTTCATTCCT
>JAGVSQ010010015.1:0-13204 GCA_022683975.1 Rhyacophila evoluta
CTCATTTAAAATCTATTGAAACATATTTGATAGCTATAATTTTTACAGCAATAATGATTTGTCTTTTTTAATTAATTTTGTTTATATTTAAATGTCAAAATCGGTTTTATCGATAAACATATTTTTGATAAAGTTAATTTACTTCTAGTTGAAAATACTCTAATCAACAAAAATGATCTTCTCGTATAAATGTTATAATAAATTTGTAAAAAAAAACCGTTGAAAGTTATTTGAATATAATTTGCTTTCCACCAATACGGCGTGTAAAATTAATTACACTTATTTTTATACAACATTAATAAACATACGATATCTTAAATAAATCAGGATATATTTTATTTGGTTTCAGTTTTTATTTGGTAGTGATTCATGATACATTTAAAAATTAATTGAAAAGAAAAAATTTGAAGGAAAAACTATTTAAAAGGAAAGTATTTTATTAAATATTTTTTTACGTTGTTGCAAATAAAAAAAAAATAGAGACGAAGAAATTAATTGACTTTTGAATTGATTATTTTTTTACATATTATTTAGTTCGCATGGGCTAAATACAGTATATTGTCCATAACGAGTATACTGATAATATTCATTCCATAGTGTATAGTGTGGGCTTAGTATTAAATTTGTTGGTTCTCCGCCAAAGATTTAAACTTAACGACATACAATTTCAAATTGTTGACAAATGATTTTATGAAATCGGAAAAATGGTTTATGTTATTGCGTCAAATAATAACGTCCGGTGGAATTTTAACATTGAAAATAATATCAGCGTTTTGGAATATTGGTAATAAAATGGCTGCTATACGATGTCCTATGCATATTTTATAGATCGATTTTGTTTCACTATTATGGTTTGTACTGTAATTTTATCTAAGTCGGCACATAAGCCGATCGCTCCTATCCTACATTGTGACAGTTTGCGGTTAATTTTATTGTTTTTAAATTGTAAGAACTGGACTAGTCTTCCATCATACTGTTACACAACGATCATGCGCTCGTGTAAAACGCGTAAATTGCCACTCGAGGACGTGGTATTCAGGAAATAAATCCATTCTAGAGTTCTCGTCTGTCTCCCTGCTTCCAAATTCATTGAGAATGATAATTTTTAAGCAATAAAGAAAATAAAAAAAACGATGATTGCCTCATTGTGAAAATAGCTGATTTTTTAAATTTGAAATACATCACAAGGGAAATACATCGACTGTGTTAAATAAGAAAACAATAATTTTGATGATTTCGATTTACTTGCTGCGTTACGTAAATTAACATACCCTCCCAGTGTATACAGAGCGACAAAATCTCAACGTATAGAAGCTTGTATTGTACATTGTTTACTTTTGTGTTATATGACTAAAGGTACTCGGCAAAGCAAACAAATTTGTCTTTGGTAATTGATCCTAATATATTCACAGCAACACACTGAAAATGCACAATGCTTTCACGCTTAGACGTACACTTTGTAGGCAAACAGTGGATCAGTATCAAAAGGATTGTTTGAATTGTAGCCGGGTAAATTTGACACTCAAACATTTTAGTAATGAATTATTTTAATATTTTCACAGTCGATGGAGCGAACGAAATATTTGGCGAGTCGAGGTGAGAGGCGCAGTAAGTCTGAAGGACCTCGCAACGCCCAACAAGCCAACGGGCCGCGAACATGGACTGATACTGTAGAAGAAAAGGTAATTTTTATATGTATTGTGAGTAATTTTCTCAATATATCGATGGCGCCATGCAATAAAAGCCCCACTTAACTTAGGTACCTATAGATAAACTTCGATACTTTTCTTTTATAGTAACAGTGATTGAAAAGTGTATAGCACTGTTTTTTGATACCATATTCTCTTCAAAGTGGAGTATGTGGATCTCCGCAGTGTGAAGACTTATCTGAGAGATTATTTTTGTCGCGAGAATTGGCTTTTAGCTGATTGATTGACACATTGAGCATCTAGTCATATATATTTCTTTGAATATTACAAAATTCTCAGATGCACAGTTCGAACTACTGACCTCTGATCTCGAAAGCTCGTGCGCTAACAATCGGATAGGTTGAACATAACTCACATTACGTATCGTATAATTTACATTAAACTAAAACAACATTAATACAGATGGCATAATGAAAGTGAATGAAAAAAAATATGATTGCATAGATTTTTAAATTCCTTACACACAATATCAATTCATTAAAATTTGAGTGATTCGGATTGTTGTAGATATGTGATATATAAACAGGGAATACAGCGTTATAATGATACATTAACACTGAAATCGATCTTAAGCCGAAATATATACGTATACAGTGTAGAAGAAGTAGACAGAAAAATCTTCTTCATATTGAATTACGACATGTTTATAAAATTGTTTCAGAAGTTTACACAAAATTAAGTAAATTTTCACTACAGCAGCGTAACAGAAATATTCTGTTGGCCCATTCCTGTGGATAGAATGCATTTCTTCGTAAAATAGAATTTATTTTTCTTTTAATTTTTATGGGGAAAATATCCAAATGTCGCTGAATTTGGCTGTAAATATGCCCGATTTATGTAACACATTTTCCGAAATGTGCGAATATGAAAAAGGCCACCGTGTCTGGCAAATTTAATTTGCTGTATGTACATATTTATTTTGTTTGTTATCTTATTTGACAGCGACACTTTTACAGGAAATTTCTCTCCAATGTTTCCTTTTTACGCCGAAATTTTTCCGGAAAACAATAAACTGTACGGAGCAATTTGTTTTTTTTTTCCGAACAGCGGCTTGTCGTTTTATCAGTGCCTTAGGGTTTTTTCATCCGCTCATGCGTCAAACTATCGCGTTGTATCTAAGTAAATATATCTGGGGATTTCTCTGTCCGCATTTAATGTGCTTTTTATAAGGTATGACAAATATGTGCGCAGTAGTTTTCAATAGACTATCATCAGTGTTTAGGTTTCGTTTCGTCCTTTGAGAAAACGAAATTGTGATTTATTATATATGGACGCGGTATCTGTATAGTCGATTTATCATTATACGTGCTACAGTGCAGTGGTC
The DNA here is from genome assembly GCA_022683975.1 of Rhyacophila evoluta. NCBI lineage: Eukaryota > Metazoa > Arthropoda > Insecta > Trichoptera > Rhyacophilidae > Rhyacophila > Rhyacophila evoluta. The sequence goes on from JAGVSQ010010015.1 coordinate 3,034, forward strand.
CGCAAACGCTGTACCGTGAAACGATGCTAGGTGTGCCGTGGCGCATTATTTCAATAGAAAAAAAAACAAATCCCCTGTTCATAACATTTTTAATTGCCATTATGTTGCCTCTATGATGGCATTCGGCAACGTGAAACATTTTTAAGTCTATATTATATTTATACAGGATACAATTTAAAATCTAATCTAATTCAATCTGAATTACTATACTTTTCACGTTCATTCGACATTTTTGGGGTTAAAAAAATAAGTTTTTCAAAGAACTGAGAAAAAACGAATACGTGCAATTCAAATAGCCGATAAAACTGAACTAGAAGTGTGAATCATTTTTTCGAATTAAAATGCAATTACTAAACAAATGACAACGAAACAAAAAATACCATTGACATATTTTAATGTTATTTATGTTTCATTGTTATTACACCACATCCATTATCGTCGTAATTATTGACTTATTTATTGTTAAAATTATTACAAATGACACTGAATTATCACATGCGAAATTCCGCTGATATGGCGGCATTTGGGTGGAAAGGGTAAATGTAATTTCTGTAGGTGCATATTTTTATCTGTGGCGTGCCGAGAAATCTTGGAGAAAACGGCGGTGTGCCGTGGAAGTTAAAAGGTTTCAGAGCACTGATATAGTGAATACTATTGAAGTAAAACAGGTATAAGCTCAAATCAATACTCGGGTACCCATATTTCGGTGGAAAAGGAAGAGTTTTTGTTTTCTTTTTGAGATATAAGAGATTTGGCATTTACGCGAATTATTTAGTTTTTTTGAATATCTGTAGAAGGCCTGTCTTCATCTAGTGTCAGTATTAATCGGGCTTAATGTTTGAAGATTTTGGGGAGGTGCTAATATAACATTTAAAAAAGAGCATTGTGTTCCATACGCCATGGTGTGCGCCCGCATAATATACACAATGAGGTGGTCAATAGTCAAGGGGGATCGATCAAATCATTGGAATCTCAAATTAATTTCTTTAGATTGCTAAATATTATATATTTAAGATTACTCGAAAATGCTCTACTGGTAGGATTTTATTGCCTAAATTTATCGCCCTCAGCATAATTTCACACCAACAGGATTTTAAAAAAACTAGAAATGAAGGTTACTAATTGGCTCAGAATTAATTCTAGAAAATACCTGTCAAAATAATTATTCACGGCTTGGAGATCTATATACTCAATTTTTTGAGTAGTTATCTTTACTTTCGTGAAGATTTGTGGTGATACATATGCTCCACTTTTGTAGCAGACACGATAAAAGAAACTTATCGATATAATAAATAGGCGTATGATTAACCAGCAATCATTTAAAGTGAAGTTATATGATCTTGGAAGAGTTTATTATATATTCTATTATAATAGAAATGGTAATTTTATCTAAGAAAAGTAGGTATTAATTTGTATAAAGATGATACTAGAAACGATATTTTGACTGATTTTAGGAAAGTATCATTATCTAATAATACCGTAAGAAAATATGTTATTTGCTGTTTTCTACAGTGAAAATATACTACAACTGATGATAAAATATGGATATATCGTAATATTACTGCAATAAAACCGGAAGGGAAAAAATAACGAAGTAATAATCCGGATCCGTCCGAATTCCTGATGGATAGTCGTAAACCGCCATGGAAATAATCCAGCTTAGAAATGACAAATCACTTTTCCGCAGAATAATAGATTCCACTTTTTATCCGTACTTTACTGTCAGATAGCGGAAATGTGTTTTTGTCAGATGAACGACATCTGTCAATCAGTTCGAGTATAATTAAAACATACAATCTGATACGAGAACCACTTGTATGAGATGTGGTTAGGTTATCTTTCTAATTAGCAGTGATGGACGCGATGAGTTTCTGTTCTGAGGATTTCGCCCTCAAATCCCGTTGTATTAAAATATTTATGTTGATTTATCACGTAGATATATGTACTTACATCCGTGATATGGGTCCAAAAGGTTCAGCTAATGGCTTATAAGCAATCAGTCAACATCTATCTACACTGCCAGGGTCCAAGATACGCATGGTTTTCGTTTACGTTTAAGACGATTTTATTTTGTCTATGTGAATATACGTGTATCTATTTGAACTAAATTATTCTAGATACTATGGCTATAAAGTATTTGGAGAAGTTTTATTTTAAATTATCTAAATCATTTTAGAAACCCTCTTGTAAGGTGCATTGAAATTAATTATTTAGAATTAAATTTATTTCAAATAACAATGCGGAATTTGTTTTATTCGAATTATTATTACTTAAATGGTTATAATATAATGATTAAATAAATGTTTTCGTCTTAAAATGAATCGAATACCTTTTCATCAAACTGGACAGTAAACATTACTAAGTGATGCACAAGTATAGCTGTATAATATGTAAGTCTTGATTTTTGCCAGAGGTATATATATCCACACATCTTGAGTCTGCATATTAATATTATAGTTATTTATTTAAATGTTGTTTTCATTTTTTAAGGCGACATCTCCATCTATAGCCGAAAAAAAACGAAGTGGCAGCGAATATAGAAACCAGTTCGCGTGGCCCCGTGAAGACACTGCGGCCGTAGGGGCGGGGGCCACGTCCGGAGCCGGCGCCGGGGGTGAAAATGCACCCCGAAAGAGTGTTTCCATGGGCACTCTCAAGGCCGCGCAACCAGGAGGTGCGAGGCGACGCATTGCAGAAGGTATTATTTATAATATTCGATCCGAAATAAATTATCGCCTTCGACGCGAGTCTATATTTTAACACAATTATCCCGAATAAAATCCCACAAGCATTAATCCTTTAGAACAAATCCATCACTATTTTTATTTAATTTAGTTGTAATATGATTTATATATTAACTTTATTTTTGTTCATAAGTCACTTTACTTTTTCCACATTTTGTTTAGAATAGAATTTACAAAATTTAAATATTTTGTCTTTTGCTAACAAACGTTCCATTCAATGAAGATGTTAATTTGTCGAGTTGTTGCTCTATGGATTGAAGTTCCAAATTTTATACCTATATTGAACATATTACCTTATACCATGTTTTTGGTTCCATAGACTTAAATAAATAAAACGAATTATCGATATCGACTCCTAATTACGAAAAGCAAATTTACGTAAGCATATTTTACTTTCTACTATCGCCACCTGTAATTAAATTATCTAACCGCATTATTTTTACTCTTAATATTTGAATAAAACTTCATTTTCGTAGGGCCTATGTTCATTTATTTATGAAAATTATTAACAGTGTAAATCATGATTCTCCTGTGATTAGAAACGGATTTTCATACCCCATATATTTTTCCTATGTATATCCTATCATCCTTACAAAGGTATCAAGGTTAAAAATACTAGAATATTAATAAAAAAAACTATGTCGGTAAGTATGTGATAAAGTATTATCTGAATTATTTAAAAAATGATCTTGGCGCAGGCGGGGCCACAGAGCTGGAGCCTCTTATGAACCATACCGATGATGACTGCGATGGCAAAAAGTTCATTGAAGACTACCAAAGGCCCGGTGAAGGACCACAAAGGTTTGTTTCGCTGTGTTAATATGGTTTTTTTTACTCTCTATTACCATTGTATAGTGTAGTTATTGCATTTTTTGATGTACAAGAGTGAAATTCCAGGACTTATCTTAACAGGTTACTTCAATAAATATTTTTACTATAATATATATATATATATTAAAGAAGAAATTTACATTATTATTTTATTTCACAAATAATTTGAGTATTGAAAAGTTTAATAATACAATCTGAAAGTTAATCCTTGCAGGAATAAAATAAATTAGATAATTGAGTGATAACTTGGAGAGGCCGGTATTTTGGATCTAAGTATAAAATGTCTATATTACTATCTCTTTATCCCTTCTTTTTCTAGTACAGCCTGTTTATGTAGTAGACTTAAAAGGACTGCTTTAAAATGCATACAAAATTAGTTCTCCCAAGGGTTGATGATGAAAGTTCCTTTTTATTGTTATTTCAATCTACTTAATATAAGTGAAATTTTCTGTTTACACTATTTTTGGAAAGTCATTAATAATTAAATGAAAAGCTTATAACTTTATTTCATAGATGACTCTTGGGTTCATATACTTTTCATATCTTGGAATGATAGTATAATATACTAAATTATATTGATATTGATTGATATAGCGTTGTTGTGATTAGCTTATTAAAAAATGATAAATGCATTTTCACTCTCGTAGATCAAAAAATTAATGTGAACGTCTACTTTATTTATTTATGCGGTTTATAAATAGTGTATCGATAAAAATATCTACCAATATATTTATTTTGTATGCTTTAAAAGTAAATATGATAGTCAAAACATTCATAATTTGAATAAAACATTAACTAAATCATTGGAAACATAATTAACAGGAATAGGAGTATCATGTTATCAGTACCTATTTAGTTTATTGTAACTATTTTTTTATATATAATATAAACAATCCTTATAGTAATAATGAATGCATGTAGAAATGATAGCTTCAATTTCATTCATAATAACTAAAGGAATATTCCATCACTGAATTTATTTGTTATGAACTCATTAATTTAATTTATTTTATCTACCATTAATATATAGGTGATAAAGTATATTTGCTTTAGTATTCCAATAGTTTCACGAGATTAAAAAGGACATAATATTCTACTGAGGATAAGATTACTCTCTTAGAGTTATTATTGATCAAAGAATATGGCAATAATTGTTTATTTTATAAATTATATTAAATTATAGATATGTTATATGAAAATAATAGTAAAAACTACAATTTTTAAGTTATATTGTTCATTTTACCTTAATTTGCTGAATAAAACAAATTCTGACCGACATGTTTCCAAAATAATCTAATAACGCAACGAAAAAATGTATTTTTGTTGTCAATGTATTGATTTTCATTATTTCGTTTATAATATTGAATTTTTTTCGTAAATATCATTTCAGTTATTAATATGAGTGATGGATATATTATAAATAATTAGCGATATTCTATAAATGTGGCATATTACATATTGTTTTTAGTTTCTTGCTTATATAGAACTTCTATGAACCTTCATTATTAAGATATTTACTTCTCAAAACAATAATCCACAACAAAAAATGGATATATTTTTGTGGTTGCTTACACTATATTAATACGTTATTTTATTGTTTTCTATACCTAATCCTATCCTATATGAGTACTTCTTATCTTCTTCAATGTCGCACCTAGTTAACTGTGCTTTTGTAACTTTCATGCTTTATATGTTGTCACACGCTTCAAATAATGGATTCAAATCGGGACGGTTAGTTTACAATTGATAAATTTAGTCGAGAATTAATTATATGAAAACTGCATGCCTGGATCTTTACGCGATATGCTTACTACTTCTGCCAATTCAGCTGATATTTCATACTGATACAAAAAATGCTTTTCGCTACATTAGCTGAGTTACGGTATTACATTAATTTAGCTGGCACTTGGTGATATTTTTTACCTGATGCTTGGTGCCAATGGTTGATAATGACCGTAATCGCTTTTTTGCTGTAAATATGGCATTTTAGTGACTAGCCTTTTTGTGCATGATACATGATTATCATTTTTTGTGTCCTTTCATGAGATTGAAAAACTTGAAAATATTTAGTGTTGACAATCTCCCATTATCATTGATTAACTTTGGTGTTCACTTATACTTAATTGTCACGTCTTGTGGGATTTAGAGTCAGGGGTTGATTGTGATTTTTGAAATAAGGTTTTTGATAATGAAAGCATGTTTGCTTTTTTACTTCCAAAAGTACAATTATGAAACACATAGAATGAATTAGATTTTATAATATTGGGTACTTATTATATTTTGTATATATTTATTTCTTGATGGAATGAAAAAATCTTGAGAATTTAAATTTGTATTAAATTGAATACCCACTTTAAAATCATATCCAACGTGTAGCCAGTTTCAGATTAACGAGTTATATAAATCTTCATCCAATATTGTGAATATTTGTAATTATTGTTGGTAAATATACTTGCCGCTATAAGACAGATATGCTCTGTTAATATAATATGGAATTTCCAAAAAAGCCTAAGTTGCCAATGACTCAATAAACGTCATATATCCCCAAAGACCCAGCTATAGTAATAAATGTACAATATGTAATCATATCTGATTGCCTGTCATAAATCATTAATTAATCAGGAAAATGTTAATTATGAAGAAATGGCTATTCTTTGGATGTTTTGCTTCGAAATAATAATAAATAGTTTTGATATATATATATTTTAATTGTCAAGATACAAACAGTGATTTACTCTTATGAAAGGCATGCCAAATGATAATAATATTCTAATGTGTTAATCATTCTCATGTAACCAATAATTATTCATTACACGTCATGTGTATTTTTGACCAGCTTTTGTACTTTTCTATTGTTTCTATTTCTTTAATTTCTTAACATCGCTGGTTTACAGGAAATATAAGAGAAGAGAAAGTCTAAAGTTCTTTTTGATATTTGCTCGATACCGCGTCTCTTAATTGGACAAAATTATCAGCCCTTATACCTTATACAAGTGACCAAAATCATTGTAATTTGATGGAAAATGATTTCAGTATACAGTCGACCATTTATGAAAAATAATTTATGAAACGTATTCGGAAGCTAATAATTTTAGTTTGATGCATTTCATTGGTTTTTTAAAGGATAAACATTTTAAATAGAATGTTTCAATGTTATAATTGAATTTACAATCAAATTTTTTTTTGTCTTAAAGACATGCTATTATATTAATTAAATATATATTTTAAGTATAAATAGACATAAAGTTTTCTGACATGCTAATAAGCATTCATATTTTTATTCAACTATTAGGTATATAATACAATTAATAGTTTTTTTGGCAAATGGATAAGTAATTATGTGGCAAGGTTTATCGAAAAAATGTCTTATTGATACACATAATGATGCTCTCATAACCTATCAGAAAATTGATGTAGTTCTCTATTTTACTGAATAATATTTCAATTCTAAACCTAACCTAACTTAACCTAATGCTATTCCTTCAGACAGTTTAGAAATAAGTTTCAACGTAGTAGGAAAAATTAAAGCAAAAATATAATATAATCATGCTGAACCTTTGAGATTAACAAATGAAAGGTATTAAGATTTTATGAAGCCAATGAATAGTGTTAAACAATTTTGTTGGATCCGTTAAAAACATTACTTACAATATCTTCTACGATTGTTCACTTTCAGTAACCTTTTAGCTTAATCTTAGAATTGAATTTAAAAGATTAAAATAAAAATTGAATTAAAATTTGTTAGATTTTAGAGAAAATTCATAGTGATGTAATTGTCGTGAAATTTCAATAATGGTAAAAGTGTATGGTATTTCAATTGCACTCTAGACCATGAATTTGTTTGCAAATGTGTACATGTATGTCAATCTTGTTGATGTTGCTAGTACAGATAAAATTACATTTTCTTAGGAATGAGAGGAATAAATCTAGTCTAAGGTTACTTTAATTATTAGAATAAAAAAAATTGAGATATTGTAAGTTATGCAAAAAATGTTAACAAAGAGTCAAAAAAACATTGTAGTACGTTCCGCTGATTGATATATAGGCCAGGTAGCGCTAAACTAGATTCATGAATGATGTTTGGATCCATTTTTTATCGATGTTTGTTATCGCACTTATGTGTACAGTCGTGATTTTTTATACATAATTAATTTTAATTAATTAACTCTTAAGCATAGATAGATTTATCTTACCTTTATTTGATAATTATTTTAATAACATTAAATAGATTTAAGAATTACTTAATCTTTAAATTTTACTTAAAAAAATTCTCACTGCCCTAATTTTAAACAAAACACAAAATCTCAGTGCTGCCGCTCTCAACAAACACAATTCGAAAATCTGCGTTGATGCTGTTTCCTGAACTGGCCAACCGGAAATCGACTGATTGGCTTCTTAGCATGAAATACAATTTACGCTTTATTATAAAGGTTAAAAAAATCTTAAAAATAAAATAACACGCTTACATAAAAAAAATACTTCTCAGTTACTATGATATTAACATTCATTCTATTCCAAAATTAATGTAAATAACCGCTGAACGTTGATTGATTATAGTCTATAACAATAATAAATTGCAATATTACTGCTCTTAGCCGCAACTATGACATAACTCATCCAAATTACATCTTGAGCATATTCCTTCCAATGGAAGTTTCCTGAAATAATCCAGTCTCTTCGTTTTTCTGCTATCATGAATATTTTTAACATATTCAAAAACCAAATGAAAAATGTATTGCTTTCTTCCATTATCTTTGAGGCCAACAGAATCTATTACTGCTTTTATTTGAATGGATAATTTATGCAGACTTCTTTTTTATTACTATACTATATTTTCATAAAATATTTTATAAAAACTCTTTTCTGAACTGACTAATGTAAAAAATATTTTTTTGCCAATGTTATTTTCTCGGTTGTTTAATTGTCTGTCATGGCGTACAGACGTCCGCCTTTTGTTCTCAACATCATCATTAGATCAATGGATTTAATTTGGAATCATGTATATTTTCATGTATACAGTTTTTGCAGAATTATCTTTTCAAAAATTATGATTCTTTCGTTTTAATTACAGTATTATGAGTATATTATGACCCCTAGCAGATAATATCCAGGCACACACTGCAAGAAAAAAAATATTTCAGGTGTACAACAAATGAAAAAATGAAAGCAATTCTGTCAAATTCTCCAATGATAAATAAAGTCAAACAATACTTTAGGTATTCTTGATCCTGGCATTTAAGCCCTAAGCGAGTCATGATTTTCTCTGAGATATTTTATCTATATATATATATATATATATATAGATAGATTTCCATATCTTATCGAAGTTGACCGAAAATAAAGAGAAATTCACAATGATTGTATACTATTTATGATAATGGAAGCTGCAAACATGTTTGTCAGAATAGAATTATTCACAAAGGAAGGAGGACATCTTTTATTAAGAATAGTTACAATAGTGTTGTTGTAATTACTTAATTACAATAAAGACATAATTTTTGTTTCCGTGGAATATTTTCATTTATAATATATATTAATAATAATTTTGATAATATGATTTATGTAAAATGAAATATAATAATAAAATACGAATCAAAAAATATGAACCAAAAAATGACGAAAAAGTCTGTTAGGTCGGGTTATTGAAAAAAAATAGAAACAGATTATCTCAGTCAGTCTTCGTTCAGTAGGCTCAGAAATGGACATCCTGACTAAGCGTGACTGAATGAAATTTTCCAGAAAGACCGCGAGATTGCGTAGCGCAGTGGCTTCGTTGCGGCGAGCCACACGCACCGACGATAAGCAGGACAGCTGCAAAAGCCGGCCGCCCGCGCCCTACAAGAGCGAATACAAAAAGAAATTTAGACCTTTCTCACATTACTTGTACGAGGCCAGTAAAGGCACGTTTACCAAATGCAGGGAGCCCGACCCATCGGTTAAGGAGAAAATGCTGCCCAAGGCGCAGACTCTTGCCAAAGGTGGGGCCCCACAGCCGATCGCTGATAATAAGGGGTCCCGCCCGCAGCCCACTGATGCTGCGGCACCGAGCAAGGACGGCGGTGATTCATGGTACAGGGAAGTACTGGACTTACGCAAACTGGCTGGAGAATATAAGGTGTGTACTATAATATCATGTTAGAATTTTCACGCTTGATTCGGCTGCGAATGATGTGGAAAGAGTATATTCATTAGGGCAACTGCACACTACAGTCATAAGTCGCTCTACACAAGAGAAACTGAAATGTCACTTCAATTTACACATTCATCTGCACACAAAACATTTAATTTGGTGAATGAAAGGGGTACAAAAATCGTAACAGATTCAATTTAATATTTTTATCCCTCCCAACATTTGTGTCACTCAATGTCATAACAAGATATAATTTTATTAAATAATAATTTAAGTACATTGGCATTGTTTGGGTTTCTTTAAATAAATGAGGTATTGTTTTTAATTAAATTATATTTTATTGATTTGAATTATTCAAAACCTTCACCAGAAGCTCCAGAATTAATATTAAGTTAGTTAATAAAAATTGCATCTCCCCGGTAGCGTAGTTGGTAGCGTGCGCGTCTATCGATCCGGGGAATGCGGG
>JAGVSQ010010016.1:0-13204 GCA_022683975.1 Rhyacophila evoluta
ATTTCTGTCAACTAAGGTTACTAGGTTACTGCTGAATGACATATTTCTAGGTACTTAGTGAATTTATTTTAAGTCTTCAATATAATATAAGTTGAAATAAAAAGAAATTAACTATATTAATTGTCATATTATATTTGGTGTTTAATTGACGAAATGAATTCAAATTATAATTATTTTAGCGTATAATATTAACATAGACTGTGTTAATTTACTCGGATATAATTACTAATATCTTATTATCATGGATGAACTGCGTTCATTTCGCAAACTAATACGTCCTATTTATGGAAAGAATTCTCTTCACAGTTTGTAAAGATTAATTTCGGGTACACAGCTACGATTCACAGTATTGACACACTCGACGTTAATTAGTGATGGATTAGTTCACAGCTCGAAGCTCAGTTCACATAGATGTTTAATTAGTACAATGTTGTATTATCTACACAAATTTAGGTATTATAATTAATTGCAAGACTAGATTTACATACGTTTCGTTAGACAACACAAATGTAAATAATTGTGTACTCCTATAGAATTATCATAATCGTAATTTTAATAAGATCCACAAGTTTCAATGTAATAATTAGACGATTTATTATTCGTAATTGATTTAAAACTATCATTTGTAAAACTTCTGTATACTGAATACAGTAGAGGACATCGAATGTTTTTCAATAAACCGAATGTCGGTTGTTGAATACTATCCATTCGGCTTACAAATAAACACATTTAGAGGTTTTAATCTACCAGTTAACACCACTCATGGTCGAAAACCCGATTTTGATGTCATTATATTCAGCTTTAATTTTTTATCTCACACAATAAATGAAACAATTAAAATCAACAGCATAGTCCAGTTAACTCCAAGCATTAACACACATATTCAACAAAGCTTTTTGACGATTCTAAACATTTTACACAAATGAAGTTGGCTCGCTTGCAAATACAAGCCGTTGATATTCAAAAATACTCTAAAAACACGCATTTATTTGTTTTTCTGTGGTTTCTTTCCTTAAATGAAGTTTAAATAGCTAAATGTATAAGATTAATTTATAAATATTATAAAGAAAATAAAAAAATGTAGTACAATAACATTTTTACTGCTTAAACACGATTATTCCATCGATTTTTGTATGATTTAATGCATCTTGTCAATATAACATTGATACATAATATATATGTGTGTATTTAAATATTACTAAACTTCGAAATACTATATGAAATCCAGTGAACTGACTATATACATGGCTTAAAAAAATGAATTGCATAGTTTTCTTTTTTATAATACAACTGTATTCAAAACCATCCAAAGAATTTCGACAAACACCCATAGGTGTTAATTAAAAGCTTTCTTTCGTGAAATACACTCTGCGAACAACGAGAATCATGATTAGGTTGGAGAGCTAAATGCTTACATAGTGCTAAATAATTGAGTTCTTATCCTGAACTTCCTATTATGCTATTAAATCTTGTCGAATGCTATAAGCTTCCTCATAGAGTCTTCATTACACTTGATATCACTTCCTCCAAGATAAGCTTATCGATCGATAATACTATGCTCAGCTGTAACACGTTCCTATCCAAGCTTCAATTGAAAGTTTTAACAACAATAATAAGCTTTTAACTTTCGAACAAGTGTAATATAAGTGTACCGTAAGAATATTGTTAAAACTAATCATATGGTATTTTTCATCTTGTAATTTTCTTAATATATATATTTTTTTTTATTCACAATCTATAAAATGTCCATTTCCACATCAGATAAAATACCAATACAGAATACTGTGTATGCACCAATACTGTGGTATTGGTAGCCTAGCAATCCGAGAAATGGGTGTTCAATTCCCCATCATTCAATTACACATGATAAACAATTCTCGTGAAAAATAAGCTGTCAAGATGTCTTCATATTACGGAGATCTATATACTCCATTTTCGGCGTGGATATCTTCACTCTAAGTAGATCCATATGCTCCACTTTGGGAGCGAACATAGTACAAAAAAGGACTCAAATAATAGTGAGTGTAGAGATTTATACGAATGTGTAATATATGAATATACGCAATATGAAAAGTCATTTATTTTTGGCAGACATTTCACTAATTCACTAACGGGGTTCAGTTCTTTTCTAAGATTCTTAAAAGATTTGGAATTGAAATTCTTAACCTCTGGCACCTCTCGAGATGTTGCTATGAATAATACTAATATTTTTTTACATTTTTTTACCGTGTCTGTTACGAATAAGAAGTATGTGGATGTGTCGTAAATACCTCCAGAGTGTAAAGATTATCATACTTGAGTGCGTGGCAATCTAAGTCTTGGGGGATTTATATTTACTCTCGGGACATTCCCGTCAAATAAAGATGATCGCTTCTCGAAACCAGAGCTCCGAAATACTCCTGATTAAGACCAGATGTAAGGACGAGGCGGATAGATGGTGGGCATATAAGTTAGTGTAAAGATTTATCTTAAGATAGCAAAAACATTGTGTGTTATACACAATTTTTATTGTATTAAAAAATGTTGCTTTTACAAATCAACGGCATATCATTTATATATATAATGGTTTCACATTATAAGAACATTGTAAAAACAAAATATCTGACCGTATGTTTAATCAAAACAAACGTGACAATGCCGTAATCAACAAAAAAAATCACAGTCTTACGTTGTGCAATATGTATAAGAAGAAAGTTTGTTTCCGGGAGACAGAAATTTAAAATATTATTATACAAGTTGCATTAGAAGGAAAATATATTAAATGGCTGTATAAGAGGTTTGGCTGTTTTATAATTTGTTTAAATTAATATTTATTTATTATTTTATAGTCTTGTACGTGAAATAAATGTGTTGATAAGTCATGCATACGAAACACAAGCAAGTTTTGAAAGTTATCTCTTCAAAGCTTCCGTAATACTGAGACCAAAAGATGATTTTGAAATTATTAACCCTCTTGCAGAACATTTTCAATAATATCATATTAAATTTAAAGCCAGCAAGTGCGTAACATGCTAATAAATCATATGTAATTACTTTGATATCATCATACAAGGAGACTTGGGCTTAATCCATTCCACGGTGTAGAACTAATCTGCCAAAAAATTAATGCCAATACGAAATACGATCAACGGCTTTATTAAACAAAATCGTTGTATATGTAAATATATTCCACCTGAAAGTATGTAATATGTATTAGATAAATGTTGTTTCATTGCACTACCAGAAAAATGCAAAAATGCAAAATTCCGACTGTTCAGAAGACAAAATACAAACTTTTAATCCATATTATTGATTTAATTTGTAACGACTTAACAATACTATTTCTGTTTTATAGAAAAAGTTCTTTAAGCATTTAAGGATGTCATGTAAAGTTACTGAAGTATTCTCTTCTATATTTTACTAGATTCATTTAAAAAACTTTTGAAGTTTTGGGTATTTCTCAATAGATAAATTTGCACTGCATTCAAACTCAAAGCAGCCAAATTCGGACAGACGATAGTGTATTTCTGAGAGTGCGATATATTTTGGATTTGACACGTTCAAAAGCTTCGAACTTCTTAGTTTTTATAAAATATTATTATGTATTTCATAATAACTTCTATTTCCGTTACAAAACGTGTGGAATAATATGCTAATTTAATGAGTCTTGGCAGACATATTTATGAGCGGAAATGGTAATTTACCATTTTTATTTTAATATTTCATTATTATAGTTAAGCCATATATCATTTTTTTATTCAGTGTGTGTATGATTTGGATTCGCAGTTCACAGAATAACATGTTTCTCTTGATATTGACTCAAATTTGATATAGTAATAATTCAAATTAATTTTAGATACTATTTCCGCTACATATTGCTTAAAGATAGTTTTATTAAAACAAAATAATAAATACTATACACTTATATTGCTTCGACGAATCATTAGATGACTGAAGAAGAACGCGTTATGCAAACATAACTTTTAGCAATAGTTGAATTGTTATTCTATATTTTTATCAATATTATCTATAGATTTTACGATCATCATAATTATAACTGTCGAAATTAGCAGTAGCATAAAGATTTTATTCATTAACTTCAAAAAAATTGGTTTATGTGATGTTTTTTTGGGGGTCCGTAAATTATTATCTCATTTAGGGGTCCGTGGCACAAAAAAACTTTATGAATCACTCGTGAAGATGTTGAAGAATTAAATACTATTTCACAATAAATAAATAATTACCGGAATTGGTCGTCGGATGATTAGTTAACCCAATGGTCATCCAATCCTGTATTTTTTGATTCAGCAGGGCTTGGGAATCGAATTCGCACTTCCAGGCTTCTAACCTCTACGTTACCAGGGAGACCAATTTTCACAAAAAATAATCTGCAAAGATCTTCAATTTCAAAGCGGTCGTAGCAATATATGTATGTATTTATTTATAGACATAGCCTTTTGGTGAAAAAAAAAATACCAAAATAATTAAAAGAGAGAACGAAAATTTCTAGATGTTTGCAGAAAGTGAATGTGTAATAAAGCATCTGGGAATATTTGGCACGTAGATTCGGTAAAGTTATCTCGCTACGCATTTACACGTGTGCGCCTAGGCTGCTGCTCGGTTGCTACGGCAACCCCCATGAGCGTCGCGTGACGTCATGAGCCAGCGTCGCGGCGCTCGCTCTGACGTCACGCATCGAGAGTATGTATCTCCGAATGAAAATAATTAAAATTTAAGCCTTTTTATAAATTAAAATCACTGCTGATTTATCGGCGCTTCGGGTTTACCGGGCTGGATTTATTATTTTAGCAATAAGGGGATTCAGAGGTATTTATTATGCCAATTAATTTTGCTTTAAAACATTAATACGTTCTCGGATTTTTCGTGACGTATGTGAAAACAATGAATACTAAACAAGTATGATTTTTTGAATTATGTAATTATTTCACATGTTTTAATATGTCCGCTTCAAAGATGAAGCCTATGGATATCAACATCTCAACACTCCAGGAAAAGAGTCCTTAGATGGATTTCCTCACTTTCAAGACTTGGTTTTGGTAGATATTTTTCACGAAAATCGGTTGGCAAGCAATTTTACTGCATCAAAAAAAATCTCGAACAGTATGATTGCATGTGTAAATAAGTAACTCCATAGCATTCTTACGACACCATTATCAAAACTAGTACTGGATTATTTTTTACTCTTAAACCGATTTTGAATTGGCTTGAGTATACTTGAAGACACGTTTTTCTATACCAGAGGTCCCCAATTTTTTTCCGCAATGGAACACTTTGCAAACCCCAAAATTTTAACGGGACACAGCTTATTTTTAATTTTGGTAATTATTACTAGTAAGAAGATATTTAAATGTATTGCAGTGTATAAAACCTTTCCAAATTGTCGCGGAACACCTATTCAACGGTACACTGGAGTTCGGTGGAACATAGCTTAGGAAACGCCTTATACTATCCTTTCTATTTTCATATCTATAATACGAGTATATAAGATAGACACGAACGTGAAGAAATGTGAAAATATACTCAAAACATTATAGTTGATGTTAGTTAGTTAAAAGTTAATAAAAAAACATTTAAAAAAAAAAAAATTTAAAACATCGCTCATGATAATCGTATAACGTGCATCAAACAGATTAAAATAACTATTTACAGTCAATATCATTCAATTAAACTCCATAGTTGTTTAAAGTGGACTTTAAAAAGTAATGGTTAATTTAATATGTCTAAAAATATAGAATGAATTTGATGTAATACTATGGGGTTTTTTATGTACTGTCAAATTTTCGTCTTGTAGTATACGAGGTATTGCTTATTCATGGGCTATATTTCAATATTCCTACACATATGAAGCCTTTTATGCTTTTAAGGGCAATTACATTACACAATATACGAGTATATAAATAATTTTCAAATTATCCCTTTTCCCATTGTCTTAGATGGCTTGTGCTGTATGTAATACAGATATTAATAGAACAATTTATCCAAGAAAGGACAAAGCCTTCTCTTTAACAAAGACCTGATACGCATTGTCCATAACTTTGTATGCTAATAATATTATGTCACATACACAAACTGAAATTAATGTAATCAAGAAATGTGAGTTATAAAAATTAACCATAGAAGATGTTTTCACTTATATTTTTCGCAATTTTCAGCCGAATTTTACATGGCGGCCGGTGAAATTCGCAAGAATATATGCGTTTAGAATTTATTTGGCATTTCTTTATAAGGTATACAATTTCAAGTCTTTTCGATGTTGTTCACTGTAAAATAATCTCTTTATACCATCACTGATTTGCTCTAGACCCTCGTTACTCCACCGATAATTTCACCGTCTGCTTGATTGATCGTCTGCCTTTTCAAAATTTAAGCTATTATACATATCACGTTAACGAGTAACTTGAGTTTAACATAATTCAATATCCAACACATATAACGTATTTTTGCTACCTAAGAGCTCTTGACTTCGTAACACCACGATTTTCGTCAACACAAAGACTGTGGAAACTTCAAACATGTTGGAGATGGAGATGGTGTAGAAGAAAACAAGTGATCGTGTTCGGTGAGCAGTTCATATATAGTAGAATCTTGATACAATGGATAAAATATCCATAAAGAAATAAAAGTGAAAACGTTGGAAAATAATTGGAAGAATTCGTAAGGTGACTAAGATGCAGAAATTGATTTAAAAGAGTTCTTAATTTATGTAGGATAATACAGGATAATGCTGGTAGCAGAAGATAATGTTTCATATTAGTTAGAAGTATATGAAATTTGCCCTGAGTATCACATCGCGACTGAAAGTGAAATAGTAGAAGAAATTATAGTCTTTTCATATCTTTATAAAACATCAACAGAACGTGGATACTCTGTGGGTTTTATTATTAAGCATCAATCAATAGTAAAAAAACAATCAAATTATCTGTCACATTTTAAAGGTTCATAAATATACTTGTGAAGCTATAATTAATCATATAAATAGCTATTTCTATTGTGAAACATTATCAAGAACTATCTACAATCAAAATAGCTATCAACTGAACAGTTTATGTTTACTCTAAAAAAATGCAGTACGTAAATCTCCCTAATATGAAAACTTATTTTGACACACTTCTTATTCAAAATAATTTGTTGTCAGCCAATTGCTCAAACTATTGGCCATTCAAATCTGGATATTTGATTTTAAGTCAAATTATGTTACCACTGTGTCTCTCCTGGGATTCAATCAAGTACATTTATATTATATTTTAAAGCAATTTAAAAAAAAATCACATTGCGGAGATCCATATACTTCACTTTCGGATTAGATATCTTCATACTATGTAAATCCATATGCTCTAGTTTGGGACCTAACATATATATATAACCCGAGTCTTGGGATTCTATAGATGTGTGTCAGACCAATACCCAATAACAATTATATATGAGGGATATATAATATTTCCGTGGACTTATTCCACAAATCTGATTGTCCCATTAATATATTTTAAAACTTAAACTATTGAATACAACCATAATTAATGAACAAAAAAACTTTTACTATCACCAAAGATAATTGAAATCGCAAATTACCTTTCATCTCAAAACTGTTAATTTTCTAGTAAAAATCTACCTGTACTATAATTACATAAACGAAGTATAAAATGTCTTCATATTTATTTATGAGTTAGTATGAGCACTTCAATGTGAGCGCAGATGTCTTGTGAGCACTTGTCATGCGTGCAGTTGTCTATGAGTGCACTTGTCATGCGAGCACTTGCCATGTGAGTAGCTATCTCATGCGTTCAGGTGACTGGTTACCATTTTTTTTGTACAGGAAATGAAAGCAGAACTAAATAAAAGCTTATAAAAAAATCATGTTTTTTTTGTTCTCAACGATTTTTCTACAAAAAATACTCGTTCAAAATTTTCACATTTATATATTGGTATAAACGATTAGTTTCATTTTGGAAATATACCCTTAGTAAGTATTATACATTTTAACAGATAATAGCTCATGTCTTGTATACTAAACTTTTTTCGTACAGTGTGTAGTCTTTTGTACGAAGGCTGTTGGTTCTATTATGCGAGGCCAATAGATTATGCTTTGGTCCTCCTTGTGACTCCCCTCTCCTTGCTTGAATCAGCTATTTATATTCTCTTTGCCCTCCTGCCCTGCTTCCTCGCTCTTCTCTAAGGGATATGTAAGAAAACCGAGTAATGCAGAAAAAAGTAATCTTTTTCATAGTCCTATCCCACTTAAATACCCATAACGGTTGAATAATTATTTAAATTATGATTCTACGGGTTATTCGGTTTTTCGATTTAGAAAACATTAAAAAAATAGTATTCCCGTGCATTTTTTGTGCAAAATTTTTGTTTTTTTTTGTGAAAACGAGAAATTTCAAAAAATATTTTCGAATATTTCGGAAATTCCGGGAAATTTAAAAAAAATACATTAGAAGAAGAAATGCATATTTCAAACATATCATTTAATTTTCAAGTCGTTATTTATATATTATAGATCATATGAATCTACACAATGTGAAGATATCCACTCCGAAAGTCGAGGAAATGAATTTTCACAATGCGATACAACATCTTGATAGATTTATTTACGAGAATTGTTTGTCAGACAATTGCTCAACCCAATAGGTGGATGCCCTTTTTCTGCATTTTTTTAGATTTTTGAAAATACGACAGAAGTGGGAATCGAATTCGCACTCTCCGGCTTGTTAGACGTTCGCGCTAACTTTTACGCTACGGGGGATACTTTCTATACGGGGATATTTTATAGTTTAGTTTGGATTATTCACACTCAAACGCACGCCAATTTTATAGGAAGCTGTTTTTGCGAAACTTCTACCATTTTGCATTCGTTACGCCATATTATACCACATCACGGATATAAAAATGTGGCGAATAGTAAAAATAGTAAGTATACTACTTAAATATATTTTTAATTTAAATCACGATTCAAACAAGCTGAAAAAAATATTATCACCACGAAAATATCATTCGCTTGAAAAGGATATCAGAAAATATTACCCCATAGGATAGTCGATTAGATAAAAATGGGTTAGGTTAGGTTAGATAGTTTTATCACACGGAGACATCTCTACATTATAATAATTATGTTTAAATAGGATGAGCATATCGTTTTTCAGTTTTTTTTTAAGATTAAAGAATCAAAAAACGCAGTCAAAATATGCTTAAATATATTTGAATTATTTTGGATTAACAATATATTTATATGCCAATGGTTTGCCATCTGTGGTGTAGGGCTGCGCAATAATTACGAGCAATAGGATAATAATTATCAAGGACCCTTCCTTCTAAAGGTAAAACTCATTAACCGAGTTGATGATACCTACCCTTTACTCATTAGGGCAAGTGATCAAGGACACTTTTCCGGCAGAAATGTTCTTATTCAGTTAACAATGACCATATTCTTCAGCTTTTTACCAGCTTTTGCATTTCCTTTTTGTATTGTTCATTTAAATATAAATACATTTTATCACAGAAATTCGAAACATTTTCCGACGTTGGATTAGAACTTAATGCCTCGTCTGTAAACATATTTTTTTTATAATAATAATATCAAAAAAAATAAAATTGTATCATGCTAATAATTTGAAAAATTTCCTTCTAAGTTCTAACTATGGTCGATTTATATCAACTTCAGAATGATATTGACTATGTAAGACAAAATAACGCAATGAAAATCACAATGTATACAACTTAATACACGTTGTATCAACATGATATAAGCTCTTAATGTCGAATAAATATCTAAATTTAGCTTTTAAGTTTGAAAAAAGGATGACGTATAAAATTCGCGACCAGGAATAAGATAATAAATTTATTTTTTCTTATATTACTTATTAAATTAATATCAGATTGGGGAAATAATAGACTAGTTTTAATCTTCATGCGTTTAAAGTATATGTCTATTGAATATTTTGATTTTAGCCCAAAATCATCAAACATACGTTTTTTATGCTTCCTGTAAATTTTTTTCTGTGTAGGTTAAGTCCAATTTTTTATTAGTTCTACAATCGATATGAGATAACGTTGTAGTTTGAGCAGATATAATTTGGATTGTAATATTGCTTAAAGTAATTTTTACTTGAGTCAAAAGGACACACCTTACAGACAGCTTTAGTATAAGCTTTTATATAATTTCAAGCAAATACTATTGAATATAGTGTCCCAAAATGAACTGACATTTTAAATTTGTCGTTATTTTTTCTACGCAAAATTTTGACTTTTATTAATGTGAGTTTGTATGTGTCGTTTCATTGTATATCTTAATTAAAAATTTCAACTCTATATTATAGCATACAATATACAGCAAAAATGCATTTTTACTACCATCTTCGTTCTAAAATTTGAGCATATGCATCTATATAGTATAAGATTTACGCTTCAAAAGTGGAGCATATGGATCTCCGCAAAGTAAAGATATGACGGATTATTTTTCACAATAATCGGCTGTCAGACAATTATCCAACTAGATGGGCATCCAGTCCTGCATTTACGGATTTTTAAAAATCCAACATACGTGGGAATCGAATCCGCATTCGTCAATTGCACACGCTAACCTCTAGGCCAGTGATCCGTAACCTTTGTATCTTTCACGTCATACTTAAAGTTTTTTATAAAATTTCGGAGCACTGCTCTACGATACCGGGGTGAATAAAATCATGCATACCTAGCTGAAACTTAGCACTGCTGAATAAATATTTCAGTCGATTGGAGTGATTTTATTGTGGTTATCACTTGCTATAAAAAAAACTAATTCTTTCTTACCTATGTGTTTGTATCGAATTGATAAAATAAAATGTAATAATAGACCAGAGAAGAAAAAAACAACAACATTATAAAAGATTATCAAACTTGTTATTTTCCGCTTTGCATCTCTCAAAATACAATACAGTGGCAGTCCTTACAAAGGGGCACAAAAACGGTGTATATTTTAAAAATAGTAACTAAATTATTTCGCACAAAATTTTCCAAAAATAACTTATTTTTAATAATAATAATATGATTACATCTTGATTAAAATATTGATCATTAAATCGATCGTAAATCTGTAATAAATTTTAATAAATAATTTAACAATACGTGCTTCGAGCGTAACACAATATGAAAAAATATTTTTAATAGATTATTATAAACGAGTATTGCTAGTCAACAAATCTTACGACTTATTGAAAATCCAAGCATACGCTTTTATATAACTACTAGTTTTGAACCAGTGATCTTTGGTTCAGAAGCGCGCGTGCTTACCAATTTGGCCACCGAAGTAATATTTTTTTTACCATGTCCGTTCCCAATTTGAAATATATGGATTTGACAATGTGAAGTTATCCAGTTTGAAAATGGAGTATATGTATCTCCGCAATGTGAAGACGTCTTGACAGATTATTTTTCACGAGAATTGACTGTCAGACAAATACTCAATCCAATGGGCATCTAATCTTACATTTTCGTTTTTTTTTTAATCCGGAGAAACAAATTATAAATAATAATAAAATAAATTCATAATTATCTGATACAGTTGAAAGCGGGTATTAAAATCAAGGAAATTATTATCAATCAGATATTTTTATCACAATCAGTCAGTATAAAACCACATCATTAAAATAATTCGTTTATTGTAATCAAACTTTGAGTATTGTTATAATTATACATGCCGCTATTCAATGATGCACGTATTTTCAAAATTGTTTATAAAATGTGTACTTTTGGATAAATATAAATAAGATTTATTATTTCATTTTGTACGATTTGTCTTCTGCTTAATAATATCAGCCAGTAATTGTTCCCAGCAGGTACAGGTTACAAATTGATCACAATAAACGGCTTTCTCTGTATTATCAAACTTATTATTATAAAGCTATGAAATAATTTTATGTGTACAAGTGTGATCTACAATATCTTGAAGAGAAGTGCTGAGATTATCATATATAATTATTTGATAATTCTGAAGTTAGCTGGTACGTATACTACTGCATCAAAATACATCATGTTGGTACTCATTGTATGCATAATTTTACGTTCTATAACTTACTTTTGAAAATATTTTTGATTTGATGCGTCGTTTTTGAACTATTTTGTAAAAACTGGAAAACATCCCATTTTAGGTGAATTTTATCTACCTAGCTGATTAAGCTCACCTCGGCGGAAGGGGAAAACTTAGGATAATCATACTGGGATATACCTAAACCTAAACCTTAAAAACATAAAACTTTTACCCTGAATTAATATTTGTTTTCGTACTTTTTTGATCCCCAGCAACTGGCCTATTAATGAATATTCTAAAATATTAAAAGTTTCTTAAAAGCTGTGCTCGAATTAATGTGATTAACAATTTAACTTTAAATTAATTAAGTATATTAAGTGAAATTAAAAATTAGTTATGTATATGTGGATTATTTTTTAATGATCGTGTTATTTGCTTTATTAATTATACGTCACTGGTCACATTATGCTCAATCTGTTTTTATCTACCCTCTTTGAAGGTCAGCAGCCTTGTACGTAGTACCGACGCTAACCAGTATATAACGTTTTGATTTTGCTTAGGTTTCTTCTATTTCTTGACTAAGCTATTTATATTTCCCTTAAGGTTATTCCCCCGGCCCTACTATTTAACCCCTAAGCGACAAACTACCCTCTGAAGATAGAATACGATACCATCGTTTCTGTTCGCACAACCTTTTTTTTTTATTCTGGTCATTTGATGGAAAATTTATTGCCTCATTGCAAAATCCAGATATTTTTTTTTCTATAAAAAATCCTATTTTTAACCAGGCAAATGTAATATATCTACGATGAATTATCAGAACCTCCGACGTGACAAAATTGAAATTTTACAAGAGAGTAAAAATACTACGTCTTATTATAATAAGACATGTTACATTGGAGGCTTACATTTTTAATTATACATTAAATTAGATGCTATAAGAATTATTATGTATGATGTAACAGAAAATGGAAAAATGCCGTTTTGACACAATTGTCACAGCTATGAATATCCAGTTTAACGACGATATGAAGAATACATATATTGGAGTATTTATATAGCCGTTTAAAAGACAGATTACTAAAAAAATACTTGGACTTGGAAAACATAGTCGTCGTGATTTTTGTCACAATTAAACAGTAGATTATTCAATATTTTCGACTGATGGTGCTTGATGGAAATTGATTTTAAATTCTAAAT
>JAGVSQ010010018.1:0-13203 GCA_022683975.1 Rhyacophila evoluta
TAGCTGTGCTCGATTGATCTCCAAAATTTCTTGATAGAACAGTTTGTATTCCCCTTTATTTTTTATGTATTATTAATTATTTTATCATTTTAGTCCCTTTTAAAAATACTGCATTTATTTTATGTATGGCACATGATATTTTAAACTATACTAAAAGAGGCAAAGCAATCGTTGTCAGCATTTCTTGCTAACACCACGAATAGTGATATATCGTTGTATAGCATCCAAAGTATTTAAAAAATACACGTCAAAACGGGGCTTTTATAGTATTTTTGACATCAATTTACCTACTTGTTTATCTTAAAGTTGCCAACGCACAATACTAATCATTTTGTAGACTTAAATTTATTTGGAAAAAACAAAATATCTCTATTCAATTATTCCCGGTTGTTACAGAAATAAAGTATTTATTTTCTAAAATTCAGATTTTCAAGTTCTAATTTTGGTTGAAAAAATGGTTATTTAGCAATGTGAATTAAATTAATTCAAATATATATAGAGATACGCTGGCACATGGCCAAAAGGGTTCTTGTAATAATTTCGAAGCACGGCAAGGAAAAAAACACAAAAAATATAATACATTATGGAAGCGCGCACAAACACGGAGGGAAGTACGAGACCGACTTTGAAATTAAATAATTATTATTGTTCGGCGATAAAACTTTCAAGGTGGAATCGAAAATAGACTAAAAAAATAGTCGATTCTTGGAATCAATATTTATATACCACCATTTAACTTCGCAGGCAAAATTAATGACTTCGAACTTCTTAAGTGAGTTGAAAGTTGCCGGCTCAGCCGCCAATAATAACAGCTTAAATAATCATTAATTTGCTGACCGCCTTCCTAAGCTTATCTTAGTTACCGTAGCTTATATTATGTCCGTATTGGCAACCTTTCCAAGAAATTTATTACGTGAATTCGAACATTTCCCCCCTAACAAATATTATAACTGCATTAATAAGAATATGATATCGAATTGGTACGACGAAAAAATTAATATAAAAGACAATACAACAACAATATGTATGTATGGCGACGTCGAATATTTCTCCCCAGTAGCCAAGGGATTAGCGTGCGCGCCTCTCATCGGAAGAATGTGAGTTAGTTTGCCACGTGTGCTGGATTTCAAAATACACGAAAATGCAGGACTGAATGCCTGTTGGGTTGAATAATCAATTGTCTGACAAGCAATTCTCGTGCAAAATAATCTGTCAAGACATGTCTTAACAATCCGGAGATCCACTCCGGAACTCCACTTTCGAAGCGGACATGGTAAGATTGATCAAATAGGTTTTAATTGATGACAATTTATACAGACAATAATACGAAGTAGACAGCACAAAGATCATACTGATAACCTTATAAATATATTTAAATGCATTACATTGAAACCACGAAATAAAATATACTCGGAAAATTATCAGTTGACATTAAAGAAGAACCTAACCTAACCACAAACTATTAAGATTTCTATATAAATGATTCGCCACAATAGCATTCGCGACTTTTAATGCGGTCATGCTAAGTAGACTGACAGACATTCAAGTGACAGACAATACATAAACTATAATCACATTACTCTCGTCGAGAAACATGTCTTAAGTTGTTATTAGGTACTCTTGATGTCTACTTGGCTACACAATACACGGCAAGTAAGCTATTTAAAAGCTATCTTATGTGTATAACTTTGTAACTAACTCTTAGAACGTATCACGTCCACTGTGCCGTGGTATACGCTTAAAGTGGTAGAAATATGACGTGTAATAGAGTTAGAAATGTACGTAGATATTGTTGTCTACTTGCTTACATTGTTAAGTCTATATTCTTTCGAGGAGAACACAAATTCTTTTTGTTTCTACACAAATGATATTACAATTAGAAATCTACTTATGCCATAACCATACTATATTAGACAAAGGTGTACTAAAGGTTTTAGGAAATCTCAATCGAAAGCGGATATATCCGCCTGGGCACGCACCTGGGTGGCTTGTGGTTACATTCGTTGGTGGCATTCAAATGCAGCTTTTTCAAGAACCTCACGGATTGAGTTATTCTATATGGTGATCTCGCGGTTATGAGATTACATTATTATAATACACTTCCTACTTATAAATAGATAACATTATGAAAGGCATAAGCCGCAGTCGTAGCACTAAATAGCTTTTAGATGAAAGAGAAAATGACAGAAGCCAAAATGTATTACACAAATAGTCGACGCATATTTTAGTGACCTATATTAAAACACAATTATATAATGTTAAAATAGCATTAAACTTATCTAAAAAAATGCCTGGATAAATATGAACAACTGCACTATACTAATACACTGATTTTTGCGTATACTGTGACTAACTAAAGTAAATGTTTATACATATATTGTATAATACGTAACTGGAGTATCGTATCCAAAGAACTTAGTTACGTTTAAGCGCGCGTGAAAAGGCAACTGATACAGGTAAAAAACAAACAAAGATTTTACAATTAGTTACCATTTCAGAAATGGAGTGCAATTTGAAAATTTACATCGATGGTATTACAGAGAACTGTTTGATTAAAGAGAATAGCCCAGTCTTGAATCATTCATTTAAAAAGTTTAGTAGCAGTATAAATACAAAAACATTCGCGAAACATGTGTGATATTGCATTGAATAAGATATCAGTGTATTAAATAAAGTATTTAATATTCAAAAATATGTTGTAAATAATCATGAATTACTACAAAGTAGATGCTGCATGGTAAGCAAAGATACTATATCGAGTTGGTTGGCTGTCGTTTAATATTTAGAGAAAACAAGTAAATCTTCGGAGAAAAAATATATAATATCGAAATTATATGGTAACAATTAAGGATATATTTCATTTATTTAACGTTTGGGGAAAATTAACTTAATATTTTTTAACATTTTACATTTTCATTTTACTCTTGAAATAAAATTTGATCAGAATAAGTCGCATGCTTTTACAGACACGTCGTTTGAATACACAAAAAGCTCGTCTTCGTTGCCCTGTCTAATTATACCCTGAGTAGCTTCTTGTTGACTTTAGCATTTCTACAACAAGATTAGAACTTGTTACAACAAGTGCACATGACCCGGTGAAAGCTTAATCGCATTCCGGACTTTGCTAAAAGCTTGCGGAAAGTTTTCGAGCAATGCGAAAGCTCTTAAGCTTGAAAAGCTTTCTGATGAAAAGAACAACGCGTTGATCCCACTGCGAAAGTGGGTCAATTGGTTGGATTATTATGATTCACCTGTAGTTAAGATTTGTTAAAAAATATTCTATATCGATTATATTGTATTCTAGAACACAAAAATAAACAAAATTTAGCATTATTTTAAGAATATATTTTATTTGTTTTTGGAGTCTATATATGTAAGCACGTATGTGCAGATCTGCGCCTGGTAGAGTGGCAGAGCAGATGCTGTTGACGGTACCTTGAGATGTGCTGTATACTTGAAGATGCTTAAAAGATCGCCATCTGGGGTTACTGTACGGACTGCTTTGAGTATTTTAAGCTATGTGCGGAAATATTTTAAATCTTTATTTATAGCTATGTTTTATCATTATGATTTTATATCACACATAACCATATGCTAAATGTTCTATGATGCAAGTCTTTAAAATGTCACCTCTATCGCGCGCTGAAAATTCTGACGTCTTGTTTTTATTTAGGTCTCGCGCCTAAGCCATCCAAACATTTCACGCTTTCAGATAATTTCTCCGCCTTACAATATAATATTTACGCCCCCGCATAATTCCTGTTTTTGGAAAATTTGTATTTATTTTCGCTACTTTTGCCGCCCCTTACATGATGCCGCCTGATGCAACCACGTCTCTGCTTCATAGCACGCCACGGTCCTGATATCACATTTGGTAATCTCTTTAGAGATCTAATCCTCTTAATCTCTAAGTCTTTAAATCTTAACGTCGCACGCGCTTTTAATACTATTCAAGATTAAACACTGGTTTCCCGCAAAAATGATAATGTTTTACTCACGTAACCATCCCCCGATAAAACTAAAACAACGGTATCTGGAAGCAGCCAACATTGAAACAATCTTAAACACAGGATAAATATTAGATGTCTTTTTAATTATTAAAATAATCACCGTTCCCAAAAACACGAAGATGTTTTCCACGAGACATACAACCATCATCGATCCAACCTTCGGCCTCTCATTTTACTCATTATTCTCACAATATATTCCATCAATACAATAAACCTTTCATAAAATAGTATTTTTTCCATTCAAAATTCTATTATAAAAATGAAGGTTTCTCGCCAAGGATTAACTATAAGATTAATTAAATCTTTACATTTTGAATATGAATATTACATGAAAAGTTCAGTGTGTAGAATTTCTATTAATATACACTCATGTATTTTTTGTCATAGCTTTCAAAGAGGCAAATTCACAAATAACTATTTCATAATGGTCTAGTCACTTCACAAAAAATTCTCAGTATGTTAGGAATTTCCTGTTCCACTGCGAAAGTAAAATCGGCGAGTTTGTTTGCTAACGTTGGAGGTCTAATGAAATTTAAAATCTATGATATAAGTGTTGGCATATTGCAGACTGACAGAGATGAAAGAATTAATAAATTAAACGTTTTATCAAAAACATTGATTTCTCAACCGTATTTACAGTCGATTATCTAACCATGGTAGAGTGACATATTATTGTCACTATTATTTATATTATTATTGTACTTCATTTCTGGATAATATGGCATATAATTTTTCAAGAAGTGATGTATTATAATTCAACGTTAACCGTGCTACATCAGAATTAATCATATCTACCTTCTCGTACGTTGAAAAAACTGGTCGTATTCAGTGAAATATGTATTTACCATCACGGTCGAGTTTAATAAAGAGTACTGTCATGTTTGCACCTCTCAAGAATTTCATAGCTTACGGAGTCAGTCAATCGGTAATGATTGTTAATATGTGAATGGGTGGGATAAGCGAGGGCAGAATCGTTTAAGTCGTTGATTTGAGTCCCACAGCTGGATAAAAATAATGTCTACACGTGTTCGATTGACATCAGATATTCTGATGGAGTCTGTTAAAAGCTTCACACTGTAAAAATTAATATGCTTTAAGGGTGGAACAGAAATGCAAAAATGGTGCTACTTCTATGAAATTATTTACTAAAATGATTGCAATATTGGTTGCTATAGCTCTGTATGTTATTCTAAACAAAGTGGTTAAATAAATTTAATTAAAAATACCTATAAACAATGACAGATAAATTAGTAATGAGTTGCAACAAACAACTGAGTAACAGTCATTATATTATAATACATACTAGAAACCATGACGTCTACATTGTGAATGCATTCTTTATTGTCTCATAAAACCACAAAATACGCATGTAAATTATTAGAATACCATGAATAATAGTCATATTTATTTATTTATATTGGAATATAATCAACATGACTGCCTTCCACCCTCCCCGTCCTTACTCCGTGTCCTAAGTATCCCGGAGTTCTGATACAAAGAAACTATCGACTCATACTTGGCGGGATAAACCAGAAAATTTTGCGGAGAAAAAATGGCGCTAAATTTAAATTAAATGACAGTTCATTTTAGGACATCATATATATACTAGCTGAAGCACCCGGTGTTTCCCGGAAAAAACTTAATATTACATGTGTGACGTAACTGAGGGAAGTCTTTTGGGAGATGGAAGGACTTATAATTTTCGGGGGGAAAGTAGCCCACGATTTTGTCCTGGATGAGGCGAGTGTTCCTGGAAAGTTTGGCTTCATTAGCATGTACTCTATCTAAGTGCATAGCGAACAAACAATTAAACATTCGCCTTTATATTTCAGCACGGTACTTATATCGTTTGATTTGAGGTACTCATAATATCATAAAATCTGACATAATGCAAGCGATGATGGAGGATTGGACTTACCATAAGAATGGACGTGCTAGGATTACCATGGCCTAGTTCATGATAGGTGATGTTATGAATGAAATAATAATTTATATTACGTACAAAATAAAACAGCGACCAACTTCATCAAAAACATTAAAAAACCGCAAAATATAAATAAGAAAAAAGATATTATATTAAAGACAAAACATACAAAATATCATTGACTGATTCGACAGATCAAAAAAATATTAAGAACAAAGTTATCTCACATATAATATACAGATAGTAATAATAGTTCTATGCCGAATATATTATATTATGATATATTTTACTAATATTTCTTTACGCGGAGAGGATTTGATTCTTATGATTAATTCCTGGGGGAGTTTCGAGATTGGTTCTATCATCAGCCTGGTGATTCACCGTCTTAGTCACCAATCCTAGTCCATGGCAAACTGCATAACTTTTAAGATGACGCTCAGCTATCAGATACCACGTCGTAATAGGTAGAAGATTAACCCTAGCAGGTGAGGTTACGTTATGGCTAAAGCACTCGTTACACGGTTGATTGGGTTGCAGTACATCCGCTCCATAAAGTTCAGGTAGGCATGTTCTTGCTTACTTCATTGCGGTGGATAAGTGTGGGGTAGAAATAGGTTCGATGACTTACTAAGCTGAGGACTCTGAACACCATCTCTGTATCAACTGCCTTAGCTGCTTGTTTTGTAAATAATAATAGAACTCTTTATACTTTCTCATAACTTTTTATAATATGTAATTAGTAGATAAGATACTCATATTAACACATCATAACCATAACGACTCCTCACATGGCCCTGTGGTAGTTTTTCTCAGTATGATGCAAATTTTTAAAATATCGCCCCTCTCGCACACCGCCGAAAATATCTCGAAAGTCTCCCTCAACCTAAATTTCCTCAACCTCTTGAAATTTCTACTTTCGTACATTTAACCGGGAAAAAATCCTGTCTTCAAATGTTCGTCATTTCTACTTTCAGACATAGTAGATTGCGAAATTTAAAAAAAATGCGCCCTCAAATGGTTCGCGCGTTTGGAACATTTGTATTGATTCAGCTACTTTTGCCGCCTGATGCGACAGCGTCTTTGCTTCATAACGCGCGCCCCTAAATCCTCATCCTTGCCAGTGCAACATAATAAGGTTTTTTTACGAATATTTGTATGTACATTTAAATCACTGAAGCTTTACTTGTAGATTTTTATTCACCGCTAGATGGACATAAAATCTAAACTAATGATAAAAATACAACTCATTTTTACCGCCTTAAAATGCTTGATGAAAGAATATAATATTTAAATATAGAATACGTTTCTTAGTAAGAAATGGGTAATCCAACATAATGAGGTAGAGGAAAAAGAAGAACACACTGATGTCATTTCCGTCTGCAATGGCGAGGGCGATACATGATTTTCTAAATTGGTTACAGAATTACATGATTGTGTTTACAAAAGATTATGCATACTTATCCTTTCCATCGTTGAGAAAGTGTGACAGTAGAATTCTTAATTGATATCAATAATACAATTATAGGATAAAACTCATCGTAAGAGAGAAGTAATTAAATGAGTTATAATTTTCACTTCACAAATTAAATTAATAATTACGTCAAATGAAAAGGTACTGACAAAACAGCACCGTATGAATAAGTCTTTGAAGATTCCACGCGGAAAATATTTAAAGTAAACAGGCGGTGAACCTCCAAGCTTTGTGCATTTTAAAATATACGTTCTGCAGTAAGCGAGTAGATAGATATATTTCATTAACGAAACTTGTTTTGGCACGATCCACCATACAGTTATGAACAACGCTCGATTATTATGCAAGCTAGCGTGTACAGGTGTGCAAAGCCACACACGGATAATAATGAAGATGGCTCGCGAGACGAAATATTGTCGAGACTCTCACAATCTCATCTGAAATTTTATTTCAGATCTTCCCCTAGTCAATGGTACGTCCGTACATACTTGCGTACGTAGAAATATCTTAACCGACGCAAAACAGTACTTCGTGGGTACAAAAAGAAGGAAAATGCAAGCATTGAAACCAAAAAGAATTGTACCACTAAAATCTACAAATATGGGATAGGGAAGAAATAAGAGCTTGTATAAAGTTAATTCACATTTTATTTAAAAAGAAATATTATATACAATACATGGAAATTAAAATCTAATGAGCTTTCTCTTCGGTGCCGATGTATGATCATCAGACCTTAGTCGTTTCCCTGACCTAGAGACATTAGACGAAGAACCCTGGAAGGATTTAGTGACAACAAAGGTTTTGCCAAAGAGTAACGGGACATTTGTTTGAGGTTTCTTCCTCTCCACAACCGATGCTGTCTTCACAATTCGAGCAATCAATGGATCCTTTTTAGCTATCTTGACATGTTTACGAAGTCTAGTTTTCAGAACTTTGTCTCCTTTAATAACATTATCCCAAACGATATCCACTCGAGATGCTGAATAAAGACTGCGACAATCCAACATTCTTAAAATCATGGATGCGATCTCAATCGGAAGCCTTGAAACCAAGTCAACACGACCAGTTATAACACGGGACGCTCCCATCACGCACAAAAGCGAGTATAAAGATTCCATTTCGAAATGAGAGAAGTAAATAAGCTAGATAATATAGTAAAATTTAGCAAATTTGATATAGTTCATTAAAATTAAGACTAGTCATATGGATTCAAACGCTGCTCATGGATATTTGTGACCTTTTTACAGTTTTCATAATTATGGTGAAACTGCATATTGAAGTGTCTGCAGATATTTTAAATTATTCCTTATTAATATCAAATCGTTTTATTTTTAATTTTTTGACTTTCGCAGTGAAAGTGAGGATAAATTATTTTTTAAGGCAAACCAATTTTGGACCAGGTTCATGAAAAAAATTAGCCGCTTTTCACGTACACCGAAATGCAGGTACTTATGACGCTTATTAAAAAAATAGCTTTGAATAAAGTTACCTAACCTAACTTAACCTTATCTAGCCCAACCTAATGTCTTTATTATAGGGGGATATTTCTCACGATATTAGATGACTTTACCTTGCAGCGTGTGGACCGCCCAGAAGAGAAAGACTAAATTCGTGTGAGAATTATCCATAGATTCACTGCCAAGTTATTCAGGTCATTGAGTGTGTACAAACACATGGAAATGTGCATTTATTATTCACATATTCAACGGTTAGATGCTTGCATACGCTATTGATACCTATTTGTTTTAATCTACTGTTAATACCGGATAGAACGTTCTTCACTCGCTCTATCTATGCACCCTTTGAGACGTTTGTTGTTACGAGAATAAAGCGTCCAACGAGGAGATTTTGGAAGTGTCCTTAGAAAGAATATACCAAGATCTTTGGTTAAGTAAACAAAAACCATTACTGTCATCTACTAGCCACGTCCGTCCGAATGTACGCATAATTAAAAAATATATTGGACAGATCTGTACTACGACAATCTGGTTACCAGCTAATTGCTCAACTCGTTTGGGCATCTTGGTTTATACATTTTTAATGGTAGTCAGCTACGAGGTTTGAATCAGCAACATAATTGGAGCGGATGGGCTTGCCAGCTCGATCAATGGGTCGACGTATAACACAATATCTATGTATTATGACACGGGTGAAAGTAAGAAACCCTTCTGCATGTTTTACCCTGCAGCAGATCTTAACAAATTTTACTGAGTATCCGTCACAGTTGTAGATCAGGCCGAGCGATTTGAGATTTATCATTCGAACTCACATCTGCGGACAATATAATAACAAATATGATAACCATCTTGCCTGTTGTCATTTAACTAATTGTTCATTTTAATTAACTGAACCCCTAACCTCATCCATTGTAGAAGCACCAATATCGATCGGTCAAACTGTGTTGATCCCGTACGAATAGAACACACGATTGAAGACGGTTAGATGAAGATAAGAAATAAGTGAATGTTATTTACACCTCGCAAGAAACTCTCTCTCTTCTAACTTCTAAAATACAAAGAGGAGAACCTAAAATAATCCAATTTTTTAAATAAGATATAATCATATTATGACTTTTACAGATCGATACTTGTAGAGATTTAAAAAAACTTTATTTTACTCAGTGATCAGTTGCTTTCATAAGCTCTACAGACATTTCTCTCGGAGTCGATGGCTCAAACAAATTATGAGTCACTCTACAACAAACCTGCCAGCGACATTGCAGTTTTCCTGGAATCACTGCAATACAAACGAGCGACACCATTTAATGTTATTTATTTCTCTGCAGTTGGCAACATGAAGTTAATGTCTTCGTACTTGGATTTGAGTACTTAATTAATACAGTGCATGAGTAGGTATCTACAAACTCAAGTAGCAGTTACATTGAAGGTAGTGGCAAAAACCAATTGAGACCAGTGTTTTATTGTGAACAAGTCAGTAAGTAAATATTATAATACAATTTGAGGCGATATTCTGGTTGTTACTGAGTAAACCACCAACATGCCTTTTGCAGCTCGACGATTCAATTAATAATACAATATTACTTATATCAAAACAGTACGACATCATTGGGGAGTAGAAATTAAATGGAAAGACGTATGAACATATTTTTTGTAAATATCCTGTGTACATATTACACAAATCGTCTTTCTGGAAATTAAATGTTTATTTGCGTTGACTGCACAGTAAAAAACGTTTTAAAAATGATAAATCACCGTTTAGTTTTTTCTACACCGTAAAAATATTTTGTTGAATTATTATGCAATAATAATGATGATATAACACTGTTACGTCGTTTTGAGACTAAGCAATCGGTATGCAATATACTAGTCGATAATAATGGGATGAAGGCGCGATTATTGTAAACAAAAATTTAAAAAAATAAAAACA
This sequence comes from Rhyacophila evoluta, assembly GCA_022683975.1. Taxonomy (NCBI): domain Eukaryota; kingdom Metazoa; phylum Arthropoda; class Insecta; order Trichoptera; family Rhyacophilidae; genus Rhyacophila; species Rhyacophila evoluta. Next base: position 10,793 of record JAGVSQ010010018.1, read on the forward strand.
GTGTATATATTGCTTGATAGATATGAAAAATAATAACATAGAAAGTTTACCACTAGGCACACATGACAAATGAACCGAACATCAGATGTGCGTATTTGAATGTCTGCAATTGCACGGCGCGCAATTTTCCGGCGTGCATTTATCTATATGTAGAACGGTATTGTTGTATTTGTATATATGTATATGGATCCTTTTAATTTCAGCACACTTGAGTGTGTGGAAACCTAAGTGATGAGTAATTTGTATTTATTTTGCCGTCGAATAAAGTAGATCGCTTCTCGATATCAGGTCTGCGTGATACGCGTGATTAAGACCAAGCGTAAGGACGGAGCGGGTGGATGGAGGCCATTTTTAGTACACGCGCAATTTCGTCGTGTGTGCATTTGTCTGATTACCGTTTATCAGAGACGACACAAAAACAATTTTATTGAAAACAGTTAAATTTTATTAAGATTAAGCACAGCCGATATATAATTTTGTATCAATTATATTATATATGCTATATATTTTGTAGGACGGATGTTGCGACATACAAATTAATATCAATTTATTAAACGATACTAATCAATCATTTTTTGTCATATCTACGAGATGATATATTGCTAATAATATACGAAAAACGTTCGATAATACCGTATTCGATGATTATTGAAATTTTAGGTGTGTCAAGGTTTTCTGGCAATGAGAAGGAAAGAGGCTCCGATAAACCAGAATAATTTAAGAGATAACATTGAAAATTCCAATCTTATTATCGCTGCAGTTAATGTATGTTTTTAAGAGATTAAAATTCATATTTACAGTGCAATAAAAGGAATAATAAAAATAATACATTGTATGTATCTAGTTTTGCAACATTAGATGTCGCTGCACCCCCAGTTGACCCTGTCTTGTAAATAAATTCAATCATGATCAATGTACATATTCCTCTTATACTCAACTACCAACCGGTCGTTCGCTGTCGTAAAACGTTTACGCAATATAGCTATACGATTGAGCGAGTTGTTTGAATGCGCTTAAAAATTGACAATTTGTAATATTACAAGGTGTGGAAAATTGAAAAAAAACTAGATGTGATCGAGGCGTTAATTATGATAGTGTAAATATTTAATGATTGTTATAGAAAGACAGAAAATAATTGATTTGTTTAATTATTCAATTAGTAAATTTGTGAGGAACTGTGAGATAAAGGCTCTCGCACTTTGAATGTGATCTGTCGCGGCGCGCAGCGATCTAGCTGTATGCGTTATCCCACCGTCACGGGTAGCTCGCTGCGATTGGTCGCCTGTGGGATGACGCATTATCTAGATTGCTGTTCGCCAAGACAGATCGTCTCCGGTGTGGCAGAGTCTTTAGACAACGGATTTAGCAGTCAAATTTAAAGCGTAAGTGGTTGGGACACATGTCGCAGATGAATTCCGAGAGCCTGAATCCTATTTCTCTCTTTTTCTGACCAGCGGGATTCCGGCATCCTCTTAAGACTTTAATGTAATATATACATGATGTATTCGGTGGAGTTAAAGATGCTGGGACGATATAGAGGAATGCAAAGTGACTGAATGGTGCTAGAGAACCCTCGAAGCGCTACATGATCGTTATATATATTCCACATATGGGAGCGGATGTGGAACAAGAAAAGAAAGAAGACAGTTGAGCATCGTTAAATGACTACATTTTGTAGATACGGTGTTGGTTGTAATCGGCATATCTGTAAGCACTTAATGACATCTTCCAAAGTTCATTTGCGTTACATAAAGCTTTGTGATTAATAAGAAAAATAATAATTGCTTTTATGGTATCTGTTATTACCAGACATTCTCATGGTAAATCATAATGACAAGATAGTAGTTATTACGATGAAATAGTTTTAGTGTAAGTTTTCCTTGTGCAATTTTGCAGTGGCGTACAAGATGATCAAATATAATCACACGCCTTGGCCATGGATGCGTTGGGATTTCGATTAGGGTTGCCAACAATCTCAAGTTTAAGAAAGCAATAATATCTACAAAATTCTACCCAAAAACGGGAACGCAAGTTTTACTATTATATAAAATAGAATGATAGGGTATGGTAAATATAAAATTGATAAAATTGTAGTCCGGTTAACTGTTGTAGAATATGAAAACGCGAAAAAGCTGCGTTAAAAACTCACTTTAATCAAATCGTGGACGTATTAGCACAGTGTACCAAAAAAAACGATGCGAAACATGTTGGATAGGTACAAATATTGTACATGTACATATTTAACATAAAACAAAGATATTTTTTTGGTTTTAACATTGTTTGGTAGATTGCGCGTCTACGTTATATATAAATCATATTTAGAGACCTATGTTTTTTTTTTGTTTTATAATTTTAAAGTATGTTATATGTTTGCTCACTGCCCACATATAATGTAGCCTGAAGATGCCGAA
>JAGVSQ010010019.1:0-13203 GCA_022683975.1 Rhyacophila evoluta
TAATTCCTCAGATACTGAGAGATAAGCCCGGGCTTTAATGTCGAACATTGTGGGTTCAAATTCTACAGATGCTAATAACAAAAACTAAATAATAATGAAGAGATGGATGTCTAATTAGTCGATGAGTTAGTTTACAGTAAAGTCTCGTAACTAAAATCTATATATTCAAATATAAATATTTACATTGCAGAGATCTTTGTGCTTTAGTTTTGGCGTAGATATGGTAAAAAATGCTTTTTGTAGTTTGAGAATTCGGTGAATAATTGGGAGTACTTGGGAATTGCTCGGGGATAAAATATAATGTAAAAATATCGATAATGGGTTTCCATATTTGATGTGAAATGTGTTATAATATATAACGTAAAAAATAATATTGGAAATATAAAAAATAAAACAGAGAATAAGTAAATGTTTCTCTCTTATCCTTTCTCTCTGCGTGTTCATGTATGTATTTGCGTGAATGCATTCGTGTATATGTATATATAATATGTAGGTAATATAATAAGATGGCGCACACATATATGCATATCTGTGTGCGCGTAGATCTAATATGTTCCATCAAATATGACAGTGTAGTACAAATATTTGATCATACACTAATGCAATGCATAATGAATCTACAACTGGTATAAGATACATGTAATTATTGCAAAAACATTAAAAATGTTTACGAAAATCACGTAGAGCTTTTTTAGAAAACCAATATTTTATTTCACGTATTAATATTTATTTTAACAGCCGATCATTATTTCATAAATATAACTAACCTTGGACCTGTGGTGTTCAGGTATATGTCTAATCAATATTTTATATTATTGATTTATGGCTGCACGATTACTGTTTTTATTAAGAAAAAAAACTTGAATATCGTCAAATTTTTTAACAAATTAAGATGTCGGAAATATAGCTCATATTATATAATTTATATTAGCTATGTACGGTTTTTCAAACTGCCAAGAAAAATGGTTTAAAAGCATTTTTTTTTCACAATATGGACAGTAAAAAAATAGAGATTTGTAGGAAGTAGAAGTTGACTAATGACCCAATCTATTGTGTTTTAACACAGTTTTATTTAAAATTATTATCGTATTAGCATTTAAAATAGATTATCCAAATTAAATAATTATTAGCAATGTTGCGTTATAACATTATAAGCAATAAAATCATTTTGTATGATTTGATTTGTGATTGTGGGACAAGTAATTGTCATTATTATAAATTAAATAAAGTGATTAATTACAAGCTTTGCTATTATTTTATATTCGCAAGTTGAGTAAAAGTGACTGCGCTTTTTTGGTGTCTTAAAACTTTTTTTTTATTTAAGCCAGCTAAAACCTTACAAGAGATATATTTCGGCTTAACAGTTAATACAATTTAACGGAATTACATAATTTACATAACTAAAAAGTACATAATTTACTTTAAGACTTAAATTATTCATATTTATTTAATAATTTAAAAACCTGCATAAATGAAGCAATATGTGCAGACTGACTTAACTTTCGTTGAAAGATGCAGTTGAAACTTAAGTCTAAATAAACTTTTTAACAAACAAAAATGTAATTGATGTCTTCATTTTCCATTTTATATTCACATAATAGACTGTCCACAATTTGTCAAAGATTCTGTCGTGTTTTAATGATCTGTTGTTAATAGTGACGATAAAATCTCGAGGGAGTTTTTTCGCGAGCGTACCACGGTGTGTTTTGTTTTCTTAAATCTTATGATTAAAATAGTTGTAATAGTTTGGGAAATTACTCCAAATAAAATAGTATTATTATCGTTAACATCTCTGTTATAATACATGTAAATTTAGTGTGTGCAAATGTATCAGAAAGCTTTGCTAGATTTTTAATGCATTCAATCTACAAAAAGTAGAAGCGCTGTATTTATAATGTTATCAAAATTTATGACTACTTCTCAAAAATGGAAGTTAAAAATTAAGCGTCGATCATTGTTATTTTATATATCATGATATGAAAGTATCAATAAAAACATACAGAAGAATTATTTGAAAAGTATAAGAAAATTTTTACAAATAACATATAGATAAAAATATTAATTTAATTAAATCTGTCTATTATGGAACAATGTTATAATGTAATAAGAGTAGAATATAATTTTTATAATCAAGAAACTCCTGTTTGTATGTTTTGAAAATTTTTATCATAGTTACACTTGAATGATTCACTTGACATTGGCAAAAAGGCAATCAATGTGAATAAATAAGTCTTCACTTTGTCCAGTTCCATAATGTGTTCCATTTTTGGAGCAGAGCTGGTTAAAAAAAGGATTCGTCGAAATATCCTTTTGTAAATGAAATTTTTCCTGTTACGAGTAGTAAATATCTATTTAAAAATACATGTATATAACATATCTTATATCCCAGACAATGTATTAAAATAAGATACTTAACTTAATTAAGGAATTAACTTATAAAATACGTAGCTTCTTTGGAGTTTAAAGAATTTCTATCTTAAGAGATTATTTATTGCAACAGTCAAAGATTTGATAGGAGGTGCAGTTAGCGCGATTTCATCGGCTGATGTAGAAGTTGACCTACTTGTACCATAAACAAGCTTCAAACCACTTTTAAGCGAATGCGTTATAAATGATAATACCCAGTTAAACAGGAATATGCTTCAACTCTTACTTTGAAATAAAACGTTGTGCTGGTTATCAGTTTTCATCTTGTACGTGAAACAAATGATAACATTCAATTAATTAATAAATCGACTGTGGAAAGGAAAAAGCACGTAACCTTTTAGATTAAAAAAAACAGCTTTTTTCGATAATTACAATGTATAAAACTTAATCTACGTTATATCAAAAGGGTATAAACTACAAATGCCAAATTGGTACCTAAATTTAGCTTGAAAGTTTGAAAAAAGGATAGCCTGTCAAATTTATCATCAGAAGAAAGGACTTCTTCCACATTAATATTAATGCTTTTTCTCAAATAAGCTTTTAAACTAATATCAGATTAAGTTAATAAAATACGAATTTTAGATTTGTGCACTTAACGGTTATTATGTCTATTTAATATTTTAAGCGTGGCTTAAAGTCATTCAATGGACTCTTTTGTGTATGAAAGTATTTTGATTTAACAATGTACGACTATTTAGAATTAACTTAATAATTAATTAAACTATTAAGGTTTTTTAAAGTAGCGGTTTTCGTTGTGGTAAATATTGCTGCTTTAAGTTAAATTAGGTTACATTAGGTAATTATCTTCTTCAAGATATTACAGCAGAGTTGCTGTTGGAAGCCGGGCTGGACGATATGGTTGTTGTTCTTCTGGAAACACAGAAGATAAAAAATTACTTCCTGTCAAACAGATCTTTAAATTTTGCATGCTGTTAGTCAGAACAATGATGTATCGAGGTCCAAATCGTGATATCAAATTTATATTTAAATTCGACATCCCGGTGTGTACATAACCGAAAATCGTGATAAACTTTTACATCTACATTATGCTTCGATCAAATATTAATGCACCTTACCCGATGTTTACTGTTCGCATAAAGACTATGATTATTCTACTAAATTGGACTCCATTGTCTTGGACTTTCAAGAATGAAAGTAGCTATTTGAACAAGTGTTATTTGAATACAACTAAATAGAACTGTCACGAGTATAATGCGTCGATTATACTAAGCGAGCTTACTCGCTACCATCACACTACAATTCTATCAACATTTAATATAAATGTATTGTATCGCAATTTTCTTTTATATTATATTTTTATATATTTTATGAAGCTTAAAAATGTGTGTGCATAATGTATTAAGCACACGATCTGAATGCGTTAAACTATAAATGCAACCTAATTTTTACTTCATTATTAATTGGCATGTATGTCGTTTAGTTTTTTCAAGAACTACTTTTTTACTACTACTACTAGTAAGAACTACGTCTTTTTTTTTAATCAACAGACATGGGAATCAAACCCGCATTCCACGGATTGATAGACGCGCACGCTAACCTCTATGCAACTGGAAATTGTTATAGATACATAATAAAGATATGTAGTTAACATTATACAACAATGACTAATGTCAGGCAATAATATTAAAAACGAAAATTGTTCATATTTTGTTCTAAGTCAGTGATCATGTATGCATAAAAAATATTTCCTTATGGTGTTTTGTACAAGAAAATTTGTGGTTTGCTTTTGAAAATTGTCACACAGTTAACGAGGTTTTTTGTTCAAAAAAAGGTGACAAAACCGAAATATTGCCTCAAATTACGTACTGCCTAGTTAACATAAACATTATTCGAGTAAAAAAAAATATATACAAAAAAGCTTTTAGGCTTTGTTGCAATATTGCTATATTATGAATGTGTCTTAAGTAGACGTGAGTATTTTGAATTATATAAATGAAATGGAGTTGCGTGATATTATTTGGCGTATCGAAAAATACATAACAAGCAGCAGTCACTATGAAATATATAGTAAACTCTATTTAATTAAATAATATAATCAATAAATTTATGTCTGATACGATGTCACATACAATTGTATATTTTTTTCGCGATATATTCACATATTTCAAATACAATATAATGCATTATGTATATATACCAGTTTCTGGGCAACAATAAACACAAAACGGATATTAATTGCATGTAAAGCTTTTATTTTTTTAATCGCTTCAGATACGGTTCATTATTCTAAGTTTTTCCCTTCCGCTGAACTAAGCTCAGTCAGCTAAATAAATAAAAGTAAACCAAAAAAATACTAAAAAACATCTTCTTCTTATACCATGTATGCACACTTGATCGATTGCAGACTATTAAACGTGAACAATTTTATTGTGTACTTTATTGTCGTTTTTGGTTGTATTTGGCAATGCAGTAATACAGTTGATACATTGCCAATAGTATTTAGCTAAATCGATATCGTTTTTATAGTATTGGTAGAACCTAACATTTCCAGAGAGAGCCAATTATGTCTAATATAGTCATTTTTTATACCAGTTCACTCCCAAAGTGTAGCATATAGATCTACACAGTGTGAATATATCCACTCCAAAAATGGAGTATATAGATCTCCGCAATATGAAGAGATCTTGACAGATTAGTTTTCACGAGACTTATTTGTCAGAGAATTGGTCAACTCAATGGGCATCCAGTTCTGTATTTTTAGATTTTTTAAATCGGACAGATTGGGAATCGAATCCACATTCTCTGAATTGCTAGGCGCGTACTCTACTGACTACGCTAACTGGGGAAGCAAACTATGCATTAAAACAAAGAGTTGTTAAAAAATAAGTTATACAACGTAAAATTATGCATAAAATGAGTGCCGATATGATGTATTTTGGTGCAGTAGTTTTCGTATCATCTTTTATTAAAAATTATAAAAAAATCTTCAACTTCCTAAATTCGACAAAGAAAACATTGATTCACCTGCGAAGGTTCCATATATTCACTTTCCATATCTTCAGATTCATTTGGGTCGTCTTCTTCCTCACTCAACTGAAACATTTGCTCATTGATGTCATGATGTATATTTTCATTTACATATTTAATAATTATTCAGCTATGGGATTTGATATTATTACTTTCAGTATAAAATAGTTCACAGAATGACAATAATGTTCTGAAATCTCAACGGTTTAATATTCCCTGGTATGTGGAGAAAATTAAATGTAAAAAACTGAGATGATGTAGATAAAGTGATAATGAAAAATTGAGGAAATCAAGATTATTCACGGATGTGGTACAAAATGGAGACGTTCTTGTTAAGCGCCAGTTAAAAATCATTGTTCGATGAGTGACCAAGGAAACTGCACTGAAAAACAATGTAGGGAAATAAAATTAGATGCAAACCGTAACAAAGTCGATTTAAAATAAAACTCACCGATGAAAATTGCTTCCCTATAACATATTGAATAGTTGTATTGTTTCAATTGTAACAATACATTAGATTTTTTCCATTATTTATCTAAAACCGCTCAAATTAAATAAACCTCATCAATAACTAAAATTCAACATGTTCATAAGCTGATAATATATTTAATATTCCGTAACGAGATTACACTCATAGATTAGGCTTATTCAACATTTTATCTAGACTTGAGTCTCAACTGCCTCTTTCAATGAAAGTTTTGTTACAGTCTTCATATATTTCTTCACGTATGCAGGTTTTTAAATGCTTAAGCAAATGTGAACTTTATTTATTTTTATTATTATGATTAAAATATTAATACAAATTATGTATTTAGCTTTTTGTACAAATGTATCATCTGTTTGGCCAAAATTAGCCTTTTATGAGGTTTCAGTTGGCTTAAATATAAAAAATTAAAAATGTATTTTTATCATTTTTTGTAAAAAAATCTTCTTCAAAAATGTAGTATTTAGATATCCGCAATGTGAAGACATGCCTTGATATATATTTTTTTTCAAAATAGTTTTTTGACATGGTACTCAACCCAATTGGTAATCAGCTCGGCATTTTTATTTTTAAAAATATTTAATAGATGATAGAATTGAATCCGTATTTTCCAGATGAAAGGCACAAACACTAACTTCTAAACTATCAGAGAGACCATTATCTGAAAATTTTTTGAAGCTGGATTACAAGAAAATCACTAATTGTTATCAAAATTATTTTAGAATATAAAAAATACAACTTATTCAATTATTTTAATGTTGCGTAGGTTACATTATTTATGTATCCATATTTTATAATTGAGACGTGAAACATAGAAGAAGAACGAGAGAAATGGAAGAAAAATATACACATAAATTGAATTGAAAAAAATAAAGTAGCCATTTTAGATTTTATCATCTCAAATTCTCATTATAGTTCTCGCTACTTTCACGTTTTATGATCGCATAATTAAATCGCTTCAATCTGACAGGTTGATTTTCTGTTATATTGACCTCTACTCGTAGCTGACAAATCCATTTTGAATTTAATCATCCATTACGATAAAGTTTGCTATTTGTGTAACATAAACCGTTATGTAATAGGAAATTCTTCACAAATTGTGCAAGCGCCCAATAAATTAATCGCATCTTCTTATAAATTGATAGCGGCGTAATAACAATTATTATTATTAATCTACACGGCAACCAATTCATTTCATCGCCTAATCTCACCGACGCGATCGATTGCATTCAAAGCGATCACGCCATAACTGACCGCATTCGAGATGCGTTTGGATTTTTTTCTCTGTTAAATGATATCAATAAATATTCATTGAATTTCCCACGCAACGAATTAAACCTTTTGGAAAGTGAGAAAAAACGAAAGTTGTGATCGCAATGAAAACTTTGAGTAACGATTCGTGAAGAATTAGATCACGAATGTTTACGTTTAAATACCTAACAATAATTGAATATGTTATAGTTTCTATTTTTATGGAAAAAAATCACGATATGTTATTAAAATGAAACAATTACTCGCACAAAAACAATAACAATAGCTTTTTTTCGTTTTCAGTCTGAAAAAATGCGTCGCCAAATACAAATTCCTCTTCAGTCTTAAGTTACAATATGAAAGCAATTAGATAAAGCCACCAATAGTATCTATGTACCAGCAAGTAAGGTAGCCCCAGAAATTTCTTCTGAACCTTCTTCACCATACGATCGTATTTAAACTGATTCGGAGCCCAAACAAGCATTCCAATCTCTAACCTGCTTTGAACTAATGAATATAAAGAGTTTTGAGCGTTGTAATATCAGGATAGTACTCGATAATCTTCCAAGACCCTAAAGATCCATAGATCGTGTTCCAGCTATTTATAGAGACACTGGTTTACTCATTTAATAATCCGATAACATTTAGATCTACACATCGTGAAGATATCCGCTCTGTACATAGACCTCTGCAACGTATTGAAAGGTTATTTTTCACGAGTATTGGTTGTCAGATAGATGCTCAACCCAATGAACATCCAATACAGCATTTTTTAATTTAGCAGATATGAGAATTGAAATCCGTATTCCCTAGATGCAAGGCTCACACGCTAACCTCTATGCTATCAGGGAGGCAATATACAGATATAATTAATGGAATTAAAATTAGAATCGTTGCCAATATTGCAGGAATACGTATCTTGATTTTTTTATATAAGTCACTTTGTGAAGTATCGTTTTTTTTTAGAAATCTATTGTATTATTAGTAGATTTTTTATAACAGCTTCAGATTTAAATAACAGTTTTCTAGAGATTCAATTTTATTCAGTTTATTATAGCGTATTAAATACTAAATTACAAGACGTAATCAAATAAGATTACAAACCACTTTTGCTAATGTAAGATAATCGATGAAAACATCGATAGAGGTAATGTAATAGCAAGTGAAACGTATAATGGTTTTGAAGAAGTGAAAGCTATACGAAATGGTACGAATTCAAATTGTAACTTAATTATAAATAATATGTCTAGTGTTGAAATGCTGAAATTTTGTTTACAGACTTATACGCGAACACTTTTTATATCAACTGTAGAAAGGAAAAAGGACGTAACCAACACATTTCAGATTTTAAAAGAAGCACAAAAAACGTTTATTTAATGATTTTGGGCCAAAGACAAAATATTTAATGGAAACAATCTTAAAGATCACGATGATTTATTTTAATACCACGTTCGCTTCCAAATTGAACAATATGGATCTACACAGAGTGAAGATACTCAGATTTATCAGACAATTGCTCAACCTAATAGGCATCCAGTCCTGCATTTTTTTATTTTAAAATCCGACAGATTCCCCGGATTGCTAAGCGTGCACGCTACCAACTATGCTACTGGGGAGATTATAATTAGCATTGGTCTTTTATTTACCCAATATAATATTAATTCAATGAGTTAGTTGTTTAAGAAAAAACACTGAAATTGATTTGATGGAAGCCCCTTTTTCTTGGTCACAATTTTGATAGGCCGTCTTTTTTTTGAATTAAAAGCTTAATTCAGATACAAAATTGTCATTTGGAGCTTATAATATTTTGACAAAACGTGTATTAAGTTTTATCCATTATGAAACTGAGGGTTCCGTCCTTTTCCCTTTCCACAGCCAATATATTATTTATTTTAAATCGTAATTGTAAAAAAATGTCGATTGTATATAAGTGACAACAAACTCATTGATAGGATTGCTATCTGCTTGGAAAAAAAACTATTATATAAAAAAAGAATTATTAATTTATTAGTATTATTAAACTTTAAACGTAAATAAGCTATAGCATTAATTAAGTACAGCTATAACAACATCATTGAGATTTTATTACAATTGTAAATACTAAATGTTATTATCTTAAACTACATGATTTTATACTATTATTGGTTCCATACGATATCTTAATCATTATCGTGATGTAAAAACAATAATAATCTGTCAAGACATGTCGTCGTTCTTCAGAGACTCATATACTCCAATTTCGCAGCGAACATCTTAACATAGCGTAGATCAATATGCTCCACTCTGAAAGAAAAAATATAATGTAGTATGTTTTTGTTTCATAGGTATTGGACCACAATCTTTTTGCTAGTTTTTATTGGCTAATTATTTTTTATAGATTTAAAAAAATCAGGACATTAAGCCACGATTACAAATAAAATACTCTCAAATAAAAGTCTAATAATATAGTTCAATAACTTTAATTTAGAATTCTATATGCTTCATCTAGCTGCCAAAATCATAATAGGTTGCCGAGAGCTTTTTTTTGGCTTATTACAGTTAGTTAAAAATGTACGTGTATTTTTTATACTGAAGAATTTTGAAAAACTTTTATTTTTATTATTTAATAAAGCACTCTCGTTGCATGAAAAAATAAATAAAGCTTAGGTGTCATTAGTGCCAGTGGAGTAAATTAGAATGAATTTAATTCTCTCATGAAGAAAGTCACATTTTAATGATACTTATTTAATTTATTTTATGAAATATTAAGTTCATTTGCGGTTTGGTGTTAACTGAATGTATGAATATAATTAAGAAGCGGTCTCGTACAAGGAACACTTTTGTAATTCCACAAATTTCCCGGCTTGATTCATTATATTTTACTGGAAAAATACGAAATAATATCCATAGATGTTAAACGCGTATTTACAATGTGCGCTATAATTTTAAATTATTTTTAAATGGATGGATATTTATTGTACGGTGAATATGTTGAACGTTGAAAATGAACCTCAAATGTATATTAAGTTAATTGTATAAAACTGATTTATAAATATTAGTATTTAACAAAAAAAAAACAATTTAAAAGAGACAGTGAATAGGCGTTAATTCAATTTATCAAATTATTGTATTAAGCTTCCGTATCGTTAATCTGCTGCAAATTTTGTGCGTGATAAATGATAAGTTTTTTCAATCAATTTGTTTTAGTTAGCAATGAGATTAAATGGACCTGATTTGCTAGTTTTTTAGAATTTCCACCCACCCCGTCTTTACACCTGACCGTTACTTACATTTAAGTTAATTCAGAGATCAAAGTGTGGACTATTTATTAATCTTCCCTGTATTTAGTGTATAGTGTCTGTGGATATTTATAGCAGCATAGTGTCAAAAATCTACCATAAAGTTATTCTGCATGTTAACATTAATTGGTATTTTATAAATTTTAAATCGTGGTTTTATCTTAGATTATTACGTTTGAAATTAATCTATAATAAATTGTGCATATATTAAATAGTCATAAGTTTTAATTTCAATTTAGTATCAAAAATTATTAATAATTATTGTCTTTGAAATATTTTTGAGTTTCAGCCAAAAAAGTTGCAATTTTTTTGCTAGACTCATTCGTCACTATTATCCACTACATATTATGATATCATTTTATAATCTATTAATTTTATTGTGTTATAATAATAATAAAAGTAATTTCATCTGATATATCTATGTTATTTGACATTATAATTAATTGGTTTATATGATTAAATGTCTATAAATGTCCTTATTCGAACAAATTTAAACAAGATAAAAAGATTTAATTGCTCACTATAATTATGATAATTATTAAGAAATAAAATTTAATTACTATTGAATTAGAATTTGTTAGGACGTTATTTATTAGACTTAGATAGTTTTTTTACACCATAAGTTTATCATAATTTATATGATATTTATGTGTTTTCTGGAAATCAATAATAAATTTCAAATCACTTGAAATTTGTCAGCAAAAAATGTATAAATTATTAAATAGTTGAAAAAATGTTATTATATCATCAGTAAGCTGATAGAAGATTCTCTTGAAATGTCAAGATCATTTTGTTTCATTACTTTACTGCTCATATTCATACTTTTGAGAGTCATATACTCCACTTTTGGAGAATATATGATTAAAAAAACATTTTTTATCCGGTTTTATGCCATACGCGCGTTAACGCGCTCTATAATCCCGTGCACAGCAGGCTGGCCATAAAAAATAAGCACGTATACGCGCTTTAATTTAACACTTAATATATAGCCAAGTTTGACTGTTTTAAATAATCCAATATTTTACACGCACAGTGAAATCATTTGAAGTCATAGTGAAATAATAAGATGCGACATAATGTCAAGAATTATCGACATTGTATTAGTTATAAAAAGAGTTTTGATTTTTCAAAGAAATTGCCGGACCTCCATATCCCACCATATAAATACCTCCCAGCATTTAAAAGGTAAAGATAATACAAAGATAAAGTAATTTGTATCGTGCGTGCTTAGCAGTCTGAGGATTGCGGGTTCGATTCCCCATCTGTGTCGGATTTTAAATCCAAAAATGCAAGACTGGTTGCCCATTGGGTTGACCAATCATCTGTATTTCTGTAAGAAATAATCTGTCAAGACGTCTTCACATTGCGGAGATTCATATTCTCCACTTTCGGAGTGGTTTCTTCGCTCTGTGTAAATATATATGTTCCAATTTAGTATATAAAAAATGGAGATCTATAAATTACACATATTCAGAGCAGCATTGTTAAAAAATATTCATTATAACAACCCAAATAGAAACTAATTAACCTTACTAAATTCTAACGATATGACCAATTATAATATGAACATTCACCTTGAAAGTTATTCACTGTAGCTTAGCAATCAACATAATGACAATTCGTTGTCTATTTAGTGTTTCAATTCACAAAATGGCTACTGAAATCTACTGACTGACAATAATCACGTGTCTGCAATAATCGTATTCAGTAATCAATAATCAGCTGGTGAGGTTGATAGACCTGCGTCGTTTCTGCCACGCCCGCGGACACCTTGTGATACCATGTAACCTCAGTGGATTAACAAACGCTTTCCACCTCGGGGCAAAGAGGAAAATTATACATAATTGACAGAACATTACAATAATATATACGTGTGCTACGTGCGATTACCAACGCACTTCTATTTGATATTATAATTTTTGCTGTTGACACCTTCGATACATTGTTTTACTTAAAGAAACATTTCAAATATACTTTTCAGTCTATTCTACAGTAGTCAAGTGGTAAAGCTAGTAAATTGCTCCGATCTGAAATTCACAGATTCTAGTATTGTAGTGCCATAAAAGAATCTTATATTACTGAATCAAAGTCCATGACAGTCCACACCATATTCTATAGAACAGGGTTTCCCAAAAAAAATCTGCAATAGAAAACTTTGCAAACCTGGAAATTTCAACGGAACACTTAACTTATTTTTTATGTTGGATAATTCATACTAGTAATATCTAATGAAACCTTTCCAAATTTTTGCGGAACACTTCTCCAGGTTCAATGAAACATATTTTGGGAAACCCTCCAGTATAAAAAGTAAAATTAAATACCCCGATAGCATAGAGGTTAGTCTGCGCGCCTAGCTATCCGGAAAATGCGGGTTCTATTACACATCTGTAGGATTTAAAAAAAAATCCAAAAATGCAGGACTGGATGCCTATTGAGTTGAGCAATTGTCTAACAGTTCTCGTGGAAAATAATCTGTCAAGACGTCTTCACATTTTAGTCATCCAAATACTCTACTTTCGGAGTGGATACCTTAACACTGTGTAGATCCATAAGCTCCAAGTTAGGGGCGAACATAGTATATAAAAAAACTTAAAGTGGTAAGCTTCATTTGGTTCATACTTGATTTCATAAAATTCTTGATAAGTTTTAGTTTACTAAAACTTCTTTTATCAGTAGCAACTGTTGAAAGTAGACAAATAATTTGAACTAAAATAAATATGACTTTTTCATCTTCATTTATGCATACATTTAAAACTTTAGCATCACTAATTCTAT
>JAGVSQ010010020.1:0-13203 GCA_022683975.1 Rhyacophila evoluta
CGCTAACAGTGATCTCACATATGGAAGTTTACCAGTTTTAAATAATTCAGAAGTATTTTTTTGTCAAATTCAGTTTTATTTTTCAACATAGTCTGCTTTAAAGTATATAAACAATTTTTAATGATGCTCCCATCTCGTAAATGCTTTTCAATCTAGAGTAAGATATTTGATGTAATACCTGTAGATATTATAAGCTTTGGAAAAATATATAGGTGATTTAATTTAAAAATTTGGAAAAGAGATCCAAACCGAAAGCCATACTGATATGTAACTGATTCAAATACGTCTAAGCAAATATTATTCACACTAATATCCCTAGTTTAAATCAATCTTTAAACTTAAGCAAAATCGATGTTTATTAAATCTCAATCAATGTAAGTGTATCAGTTTTTTAAATTTTATAATTTATCACATACTTATCGATAACATGCACAGTTATATTTTAGAGAGAAGAAAAGAAGAAGTATTTACTATACAAATGAGGAGTATTTATGGAATTATAAGAAAGTCTAATCTTGTTTCTATTGGGTAATACTCTGAAGTGGGAAGAAGCAATGTGCGGGGCGTAGGCAAGGAAACACATGTATGGCGTCATAAATCAAACTTTTAGTGTACATAATATTATAATATATGAGTGAAGAGTCGGATGATGAAATGGTTTGTAAAAACATGTATCTGATATTACTGCAATGTCCTATGAACACATATATAACAAGAGATTTTTTAACATAATTATGTTTTTTATACCATGTTCGCTCCCTAAGTAGAGCATGCAAATCTAGATAGTATAAAAAAATCTACTCAAAAAATAGAGTATATGGATCTCTATAATGCGAAGACGTATTGACAGATTATTTTTCACGAGAATTGTTACTCAACCCAATGGACATCCTGACTTGTATTTTCAAATCGAATGGTATCGAATCCGCATTCCCCGGATTGCTGGGCGCGAACGTTCACCTCTACGCTATTAAGATTATGCTACGTTCATGAATATAAAAATAAAAAGGAAATATATTAGTATACCAATAAATATTACTAAAGCATGACTTTCACCGACCATTGTTGTGATTTGCATAAAAAATAAAATATGTTACAAGAAATAAAAGATTAATTGAAGATAAAAATTCACATAAATTGCAAAATATAATTAACTGTTTTTTGTCATGACAAATAACAATAAATAATATTTTTACCATTTTTCCTACTATAACTTCAAGTTTTGTATTTTTCTCACTAAAATATTTTGACAGAATAAGGGTAAAAGAAATAAAGTTGTCATTTTTATGAACAGTGAAGGCCAACAATTTGATCTCGAAGCGATTTTCACTTGTAGCTCTTTTTTACGATGCACGTTCCGTAAGTGGGGAGTATAAATCCTTTCTGCGAATATTACCGCTCCAAAAATGGAGTACTCGTATATCAATCTTTCCATTTTTTCGCGAGAATTTGTTATCAATTATATTTCTCAATCTATGGGACACCTAATTCTGTATCTTTTTAAAATCTTAACTAATTATTTCTAAATCAAACTTTTCAACCATAAGTGTTAAACTTAATATGATGCTTTATTTGCATTTAATAAAAAGATCCCACGTATTTTTTTATGTACGAAAAAAGTTTACTCGCTCTGTAATAAATGCCATATAAAAACTTGTATCTTAAATTACCATCTTGAGTATAATGAAAATTAAAATAATATGTTGTGATAAAATCACAAATATTAAAATATTTTATTTATAACAAGTTCTCAAGGCGCAAGAAATGTACTAAATCAAAGAAAGCAATAAATTTAAAATATCACTTTTATAACATAATAAGAATTATATCTTTTGTAATTTTTGTAAATATTCTTACGATTTCTTGATCATATTTTTGACCTCTTTTCGTTATTACCCAAACAAAGCCTTTTCACAAGAATTGGTTAACACCCAACAATGATTAATCAACTTATTAGACTAATTTTATATTCTTGTATATTATATATAGAAATATTTGTTAGCAGTAAAATTCAAATATGTAATTTTGAGCCACTGGGTTTGCAACATTAGTGACTAAAACTGTCGATAGATAATTTCACAAAGATACAAAAAATATACTAATTGCCTAACCTATTAGTCATTTTGACCAGTATCTTTTTGAAAAATTCGTTAAGCGTAGTTGTTGAACTCTCAACTTTCAGTTTTAAAGCACGCGTGCTAACCTCTCGGTTGCCGAGAACACATTAGATAGTTCAGTTCAAAATATTGACAATTCTATTTTTGAGTTTAATATATCGTTTACTAAAAAAAAATATAATCTAAAAACCATTCGTTGTTGTGTGAAGCCCAAAACCTCTTTTTTATAAAAAAAAAAAAAAACACAGAAGGAGCACAATTTCAATGACATTGTGTCATATTATTATCTATCAAAAGAAAATATTGAACAGTTTTTTTTCTTTATGGTTTTCCGGATACAAAGGGGAGAAAATTTTCATTCCAGCTAAGAAGAAAAGCGTGTACCCCGCTCGATCCTAGTTATGAAAATTTATGGATATTGAAAAAGCAGAAACAAAACGACATTGTGATTCTATCAGTTCATTGTTCACCTGTTTTTGTACATAAGCCTTTCAGACATTCGGTGGCAGGTGAAAATAAATAGTATACTTTATTATTATGCGAGAAAAAGACATCTTGTGTAGGCCCATTCTATGATACTAGATGAATGGTAGAAAATGAGATATTTTTTACACGTAAATCAACAATTTTCAACTACCAATATAATACTAAAATAGTAGCAGGTCTCCGCAATACATAAACTCGTGCGTTTGTAAATCTTTCGGAATCTTAAGTCACAGGCTTAACTCTTGTAGATGTATAAATTGATTGCTTGACAGTGAAAAACGATCTGTTAAGAAAAACTTTTGAATTGTAGGAATATGTATCTCTATACACATCAAATATGGTAAAAATATACTTTGTATTTAGTGTAAATATCATTTTAATACAGTTGAACACTCATTTAACTACCTCTTTACAGCAAGCCAGTCATGAAAAATGAGCGCGTATACGCGCTGTAATTTAACATTGAATATATAGCCAATTTTGACTGTTTTAAATAATCCAATATTTTAAACTCATAATGACATGTCTTTGAATCATGGTGAAATATTTAATGGTGACATATTGTCAAGAATTATTGACATTATATTGATTTTAAAAAGAGCTTCATTCGGCAACCAAAAGCTGCTAGCCCTCCGGGTTCCGCCATATAAATACCTCCAAGCATTTAAAAGGTTAAATTTAAATTATGTAAAATATTCTACATTAACTATTAAAATTGCCTCTAAAACTTATTTTATCAGGTATCAAAAATTAAATAATATAAAATTAGTAAATATGTATGAATATATAGTGAAAGATACAACATGAGGGCATATTCTTTACTGACTCATCTAACCACTTTGAATACTTCTCTTCGCTCTGAAACGTATGACATCATTCATATAAATGATAGGCGTAATTTTGTTATTGATATTTTGAGTTTTGTAACTATGATTTTAGTTGTAAAGAGACTATTTGTAGAACAAGAATTTAATATAAAAAAATGATTTTTATTATTATTATTTCACTATGGTATATATTTTTAAATACAAATATAATTGACTTAAGACCGCTGAAGTCGTCATTATAAAGTCGACTTAATTACATTGGGTTTTATTTTTTATTTTCAAGTGGTAAAACAGGGAGAGAAATCTCCTTTCGAGAAAAAAGTAAGAGGTCAATTAGGGTCTGTTTCACGGCTGACGTGTTTTAAGTAAATATTAAGCAAGACGGACTAATGGTTTAAAAAAAATAGGCCGCATTATTGGGAAAAAAATACCGTTAATGGTGAATTAAATTCCGGTATCTACTTGTCGGTATTTAAAAAAAATGAGTGGCTTAAAAAAATTAAAACAAACTTTTCAACTGAAAAAAGAATTCATTTTAACAAATTATTTTTTTTGTTCGAATAATTTTTTATCACAATTTTTGTTGGAATAATTTTATGGTTTTTTTTTTTGTTTTGTATTAATAATGTTAGTTGAATTACAGTTTATTTGAAAGAACACCATCATTTAACGACTGATACTTTTTTAATCCTTATCCATTCCGAAAATAAAGTATTTCTTCAAATTGTGATAATCGTAAAAATTACTTATTTTATATGATAATGAAATTTTTATCATTAATAAAAACGCTACTTTTTCCTAGCAGTCAAGTGGTTAGTTTTGGGGATCGCGAGTTCAATTCCCACAGTTGCTGGATAAAACAAATGATTCATGATTACATGTCTGTTAATTTGGCAATAATCTATCAAGGGACACAATGGATATCTGTATGCTCCACTTTCGAATCAGATGAGGTAAAAATATATGTAATAGTTATTATAAAAGAGTTTTAATTAGTTTACAGATATACAAGTTTCCGTATTATTTTATTGTTCAGTTTATTCTCAATTTCCTATCCCCTTTTCCCTTAATACAAAATACTACATCAACTATAAAAGGTCATTATTGGTTTTTATATATTTTTATGGTATTTGTTAATATGTATGCACTAAAAGCTAAGCATTTGGATTACCACAATGATTGATTAATTTTAATAAGTTATTCAGTTGTCAGCTTATTAATTAACCCAGTCATTAATTTTTCTACTATGCATGAATCAATATTTACCTGCAACGCTAAACTCGCAACTTTCGGAGCCGAAGAATATTTACTAATCAGCCCCTAGGGGAAACATTATATTAAAATATTATACTAGCAATTTATGTATTGTTGATTTGATTAAGTTTCTATTATATTACTATTAATTATAATTATGTACGCTGTCTCCAATGTATGTAACTTATATAAGTAATAATACGAGAAATACTGCACAAAGCATTTTGCAAGTGCACACGCTTACCGATTTTACTAATAAGGCAATAGTTAATCACAGTAAGTAAAAATTTTGTACACATTTGAGAACATTGTTTTAAATTTAGAATCAGACTGAAAACAAAACAACTGTCAAACAATACAGCCTGGCGCGTGACTTTTATATCGAATGTCAATTATCCAACTCGGGAAAACATGATTTGGCTTTTTATTTTTCAATTAGCATTTAGTAATCGCCTCGTAAATATGTGACATTTGTTTTATAAAGTAAATATACTCATTTAATAATTGGATAACTTAAAAATAAAGATGTGAAATAAATGCCATTACAATATGCCTTATGTACTCGCGATTTCAAAAAATACGTGAAACGGAAGTAGTATAATATAAAATATTTGTTTTATTGTATTCATAGATTTTGATTTTTTTAAATTTGTGCAGTTGTAGGGCTTGGACATACAATTATTTGTCATTTCAATAGGCACGTTAACTTTTCGGCCACTCGGCGAATAATTTTATTTTGTAAAATTTAAATGTATCCCCGGTTAGCGTTGGTAGCGTGCGCGCTTAGAAATCCGGTAATGCGGGCTCGATTACCCATGTGTCAGATTTAAAAAAAATCTAAAAATGCAGGACTCGATACCCATTGCGCTGAGCAATTGTCTGACAAAAATTCTCGTGAAATAATTTGTCAAGACGTCTCCACATTGCGGATACTCCATATACTCCACTTTCGGAGGTGGATATATTCACGCTGTGTAGATTCATATGATCCACTTTGAGAGTGAAAACAGTAAAAGATATATATATATATATATATATAAATCTAGGATAAATGAATAGTTAGCTAATGTCCACGAATAAGACGGTAGAACCAAATAAGCAGAAAGTCGAACTTTCTAGAAATACTAATAAAATAATATGAGAAAATTTCATCTCCCTACTCTCCTTACTTGGGAAGAGTTTTAGTGACAAAACGAAACCAATACGTATTTTATGTTTTACAATGTATAATTTTAGAGCTATATCAGCTTTTGCCTAAAATATATTTAAACTCATTTTTATTCTAAATTAATTTTATTCATTTCGTAATTAAAAATCTATTTAAAAATTATACTACACTTAATATTGATCATCAATGATGATTTTGAAGTTAAAAATATTATAATTGTCTTAGAAATAACCGGTGTCTCCCCGGATAGCGTTGTTGGTGGCGTGCTAGCTTATCACTCCGGGAAATGCGGGATCGATTTCTCATCTGTCGGATTTTAAAAATCTAAAAATACAAGACTGGATGCCCATTGGGTTGAGCAATTATCTAACAAACGATTCTCGTAAAAAATAATCTGTGAAGACGTATCTAATTTCCGGAAATTCATGTACTATACTATTGGAGTGGATATCTTCACACTGCGTAGATCCATATGCTCCAGTTTTGAAACGAACATAGTATAAAAAAGTCAAATTAAAGTGTGTTCAATTTTGTGTATTTTTTTTATAAAGGACACACTCACTTTTCATTTCATCAATTCATTTATAGATAAAGAAAAATCCGTCAGCATACATATAATATAATAATAATATTATAAACTAAGCTACGGTGTCCATGTGCTCCTTCTTAAATTGATATTATAAAAGCAACATCAACGTGTACTCTTCTCTTTAAATGAATTTACTTTCCGTGCTACTAACTCAACGTATATGAGAAAAATAAGAAAAAACGTTTAAGAAAAACTTTGGTTACTTAAGGGTGAAATTTATTACGGTCTTTATATAGAAATATCTCTATTAAAATAAACTTTTATGGCAATCGGCTCAACGAAATGGCGCAAGTTACTCTGTTCGAAATCAAAGTCGATTAAAAAATTGCACCACAGCTTTTATGTTTTTTTAAAACGAGGGTTGGATATGAAAGAAGGCAGGCAATTTGTACTGAAAATATTATATGATACAATTCATTGCTTTTTAATATTTTAATGAATATATTGTCAACAGACTTTTTTGCCAAAAATGTTAGAAAAAAGAAGTGCAATGCAATGAAATACATATGTTGTACACAAATCATAAGTGATAAGCTTACTACAGCTTTCAATGAATAGCTATCATGGTAGTCTATATTTGTATTTCGATTTATTTATTAGGCACTCACACGACTTTTTCTTAGACGAAAACTGTTCATAAATAAATTCTTATTTAAAAACGTACTGGAACGTAAAATTATCAAAAACCTATTAAAATAAATTATTAAAATAACTTAACCTAACCTAACGTCTCCAAATCTATCATAACCTCATAGACATTAATACAATATCATATAAGATTTTCCACGGTAGCGTTATTGGTAGCGTGCATGCCTACCAATCCGAGGAATGTGGGTTCGAATTCCCATCTTTGTCAGATTTTCAAAATACAAAAAAGCAGGACTGCATGCCCATTGAGTTGAATAATTGTCTGACAAACAATTATCGTAAAAAATAATCTGTCAAGACGTCTTTAGATTGAGGAGATCCATATACTTTACTTTTGGAGTGAATATCTTCATACTGTGTAGATCCATATGTTCCAATTTGAAAGTGAACATGGTATTTAAAAAAAGATTTTACATTGAAGAATTTGAGTAGTGCTTAGTAAAAATTCTATTATACTTTTGTACCACAACGAGTCCGAATAGATTTTAACGGATGCTCACTCTAAAATAGAGAACTTAGATAATATATTAGAATTTTGTTTCCAGCCAACTGCTCACACGATTGGAAGTGCAATTGTCATGCGTGAATTTATGGCGTGTGCAATTATATTGGGTGCAAGTCTTGTACGTAATCGCCTTGTATTTGTTTGGGTATTTGTAAAATAATTATCGACACTATAATTAATATTGATTACGAGTTTGTGTGTTAAATTTCTTACTAACTTTGTTACGAAACTTGGTAAATAGGATATACTGCATGCAACAAAAAACATAATTGTTTGTTTAAACAGCGCGCCATAGCACCCTTGTCATAATTCCTAGGTCTACGCCAGACGTTCAAACTATTTAATTTACGTCATAACCAAACCCTATTTGATTGATTACTTCCCAACCGATACTCATAATTTCTCTACGAGAATTGCACCGGACTTTTAATAAATGAGTCCCATATGTCAAAATGCTTTTTGTCATGTGTTATGATTTTCAAAACAAATCAATGCAATTTTATGACTGGTTGAATAAATCGTATTTTATCACGATATATAGTAGGCATATCCAGAGTTTGAAGATGTTGTCTGCAGAAATTTCTAACAAACTTGATAGATTTTTTTGTAAAATTGGTTGTCAATATCCTTGGTAGCTGAAAGATAAGCGCGCGTATTCAGATGCTGAAGGATGCGTATTCAAATGTTTTAGTTTTAAATTATAAAAACAAATATTTAGGACAAAATGCCGAATGGATTTTCATATTATTAGTTTATTTTATAATATTCAATAACCATATATGCTTAAATTGAGGAGTATAAAATTGATTTATAATGTGAATTTTAAATTTATCTAGACGGACTTTTTAGATGAGTTTTTTTAAAATATATACGCTCACAAATTGAAGCATGTCGATCTACATAGTATGAAAATTGGAGTATATGAGTCTCTGCAATATTAAGACGTTTTGACAAATTACATTTCACGAGAATCGTTTGTCAGACAATTGGTCATTCCGATGGGCATCCAGTCTTGCATTTTTAGATTTTGAAAATCCGACAGATGGGGAATCGAGCCCGCAGTCCCCAGATTGCTAGGCACGCATGCTATCAACTACGCTAACCGGAGAGAGATTGTTATACTTAACAATTATTGCAGTTGAAATATTGATAACATAACTAGTTATGTACAAAATAAATAATAAACAACTTTTACTGTCTGTATTTGTCAAATTCAAAATACTCTCTCAAATAATCTGCTGTGATAAGTCTTTTCATTGTATAGTACTTAGTATGTTATAAGTTGGATGCTGACATACAAAATGACGTTGAAGTGCATTGGAATAGCGACAAACCGTTAAATATATTTTAAATTTAAATACATAGTAATGGCTCTAGGTCATAAATTATCTACCCAATTATGTACACATTTCTAAATATGGACATGTTATTTAATTCTTATCCAAATTACTCACTCGCTGAGTTGAATGAAAATAATACTTCTTTGACAATAGTGAAGTAGTTAATACGGCTTAAAAAAACATACAAAAGCCTAATCTTTTGAATATAATAAATAAAGCCTTTAAAATAAATAAAGAAAGCCTTTTTTTATGTTACATTAATTTAATTGTAAAAACTAGTCATAAAGTAATTTGATTGTGTATGATCCTTTTGGGGAAGTGAGAAATTATAATATATTTTTGAAACAGCGATAAATTTTGTTTCACCGTCGGCCGTCAAATAAACGAATTGTGTGTTTTATTTTTTTACCAGTACTTCATTTGATTTGCAAGGAGGAAACGAACAAAATACAAAAAGTGAAAACTTGCCTTCCAACGCGGGAAAGTGAAGGCGACATCACCTAAACAAAATAAAAGAAATATGGCTGGAAAATTTCAAACAAATGCGCCATTTGTTAAGAGGGTGACCATAAAAGTTACAGAAGAAAACAGCTAACATACTTAAAAAAGTAAAATAGAAAATAATCTTTTATCATCTCGTGACATGTGACACGCTCTCTTATGGTCAGCTAACCTCACTCCCACACCCTTTGTTTAGAAGTGTTAATATACGTTATAGTGCACTTTCAATTGTAATATATGTAATTTAGTAACGTTTAATAGGATTTATATAGTACTGGTTTGTTTAATTTATAGATTGTTCGACAATAATAGAAAACTGCAACATTTCATACAAACAAATCGATATAAAGAAAATAATTAGCCGCGATACTGAAAGGTTAGCGTATGTAATTTGGATATATTAATACTACAGCTACAAGATTTAAAAGAAATAATAATATATAAGACTTGATACCCAATGAGTTAAGCAGTTGGCTGACAAATCAGCTATTGTGAAGGAATTTATCCACATAAACCTTTATAATGCAGAGATCTATATATGTGTACTCCATTTTTTATCTTCTTGTTGTTATCCAAATGGTACATTTTTAAAACGGAATTAAAAAAAATATTGAAATGTTTGTAAAGCAAATTTAAGTAAACTATTATAAAAATTTTGAAAGGTAAAATTTTATACGTTTCAAATTAGTCAAGTGTCAATAAAAAAAAAATCTTAGATAATATAAACAATATCTTAGCTTTGGAATTTATCAGATTTTACTTAATGAAAATTGTATTATAGAATAAATAATCTAACAAAGTAAATAAATCTACGTTAAATTAGCCGAATTTTCTTCGAATGAAGATATATTACTATCATCGTATTTCATCGCATCAAAAAAAAAAAACTAATTTCAAAAGAAGTTCCAATTATTACACAAATAGTGTAAAAATGGTCACAGGACTTTTCGGGTAACAAGATTTCTGTCGGCTGAGATTTATGGGTGTTAAGTAAGCAGAAATATATTTATCAGGATGCTAAAAGTAAAGTTTTTACCATGTTTGAGAATATAGAACCCCCGGACAAAAGGGGGTTTGGGTATTATACT
Source organism: Rhyacophila evoluta (assembly GCA_022683975.1). Classification (NCBI taxonomy): domain Eukaryota; kingdom Metazoa; phylum Arthropoda; class Insecta; order Trichoptera; family Rhyacophilidae; genus Rhyacophila; species Rhyacophila evoluta. The sequence continues at coordinate 10,524 of JAGVSQ010010020.1, forward strand.
GTAAACGTCAAATCGAAATTTCTCCTTATGCCGCGGCGTCTTGGAAAATATTTTCGAAGTATATTGTTACATTCTGAAATATTACATTAAGATATGCCTGTTTTATAATACAACAAAACACCACCGGATAAGAAAGTCACAAATATTTTCGAATACTTTTATTAAGTAATTTTACTTTGTAATATAGTAATAATAAACGTACGCGACATTTAATTAATGGTGACTTAATTATTTGGGTTAAAGATTTTTTTTTTCGCTGTGTGAATATATAGATTGTGATATTATTCTCACTGATTAACTGACGTCGCCTGCGTTTGATATATAATAACTTCGCCTGTCAATTCTAGTGACATAATTTTAAAATATATTATTGCTGTATGAAAAACGTTGTAGTTTTGAAGTGAAAATAATGCTAAATATAATATCAAAATTAACTCTAAATATATATTTTATACGTAATACAATAGTACTGATTTGATGATAAGTAATTCTCGTATAAAACGGTATTTATAAATAATCTGATTTAAAGTAAGCAGCATACCGATTTAAAATTTACTAGTACTTTAATAAATATAGTTTTATGGCAATTAGCTCCTACATTTAAAAGTAAAGATTTGATTGCTAAATCAACGATCAGCCACCGAATCTGTATATAGATTACGCATATAAATAACTAATATTTTTACTGATTGACCATATTTTTTTACAATAATGTACGGGTTACTATTACTTAAAGTGATTTATCTAACAGCGTATTATTTAATACGACCATGTTCGCTCCCAAGGTGGAGCATATGTATGTACACAGTGTTAAGTTATCCACTCCAAAAGTGGCGTATGTGGATCTCCGTAATGTGAAGAAGTGATGAAATTTGTTTGTCAGACAACTGCTCAACCCAATGGGCAGCCAGTCCTTCATTTTTTTTAATCCGATAGACCCGCGTTCTTTTGATTACTGGGCGCGCGCGCTAACCTCTACTCTACGATATGCATCAAAGCAAATGAAATTTTTACTTCTTGTACAATCGCATGAAAATCCGCGAATAATCTCATCGATGCGTTGTCCATGTGTAGATATTAATCACTGACACTCGTATATTTTAATTTAGTGATGCAATAAAACAATAGTTTAACATTACAATAGATTATAATATAATATTATTAAATTTACATTAGTAAAAGCACGCTTATTAATCTCCTAGGACCTGATTTAAGCTTCGTAACTGCTTAAGAATTATAGAATTTAAAACATTGGATATAAATGACGTGGCTTAGATTAGCCTTCAGTATAAAGCAACTTTTACAACATTATATTGATCACATCTCTAAAATAGCCATCCACAAAAACCTGTAGAATTATAATGTACCGTAAATAGTTAATTTTGTGTAGTGAATTCATATAAGTTAATTAATTATACATGATATAATAAATATACTTATGATATACTGCGATAAATTATCGCTAATTAATAGTCTAAGCAATTTAGTTACATGTCTTGATTTAATTCTTCACTAAATACTGGTTGATTATTTATCCAGCTTTGAGACACAAACGTGTGACTTTCGTTTGTCATTGATTCGTAAGCACGTGTATTTTTAGCCATTCGTAGTCGACGAAAATATATCATTGCTGAATATTTACTTTGGATATAAAAGGACGTATAATAAAAGGATTTGCTTTCTTATTTACCACGCTATTTGTCTCAAAACCCGTTATGCGGGCGTCTACCTTGGCATGTCCAACGTGAGGCACTGTACTCGACATAGTGCCAGAAGTGTCTCACAAGTATTTTCCCAATACCTTGATTTATATGCACTAGATTTTGCGTGATTAGTATTCCAACCTATTAGGCCCTGTTGATATCTAGCTTGATTGCGAATAAATCATATCACTCGGCGCATAATTCCGCATTTTTTTAAAAGCTAGAAAATTATTTTTCGTTGAAATTTAGTCAAAATGATCGATCGCACCGACTCAGAAGCTTTTCTCTTTCAACCAAGATATGAAGACACTCCTGTAGTATGCAATTGGCATTCTGCAATTCACCACTTAGACAAGTAGAAGACTAAAATGATAGAGGAAAGTTGGGGGCAAAACCACCGTGACTGGTAAAAAAAATTAATAAAACGACCATTTGTCATCTAATATTTAAAGCGGTGTATACCATTTTAAATACGTCAACTTATATAAATGCTTGAATGAGCCACTTCCGTTTCCGAATGACCCGTAAATGCACGTATTTTCAATCAGTCGCGGTAGGCAATATGTGTATATTAAAAGTTTATTTTTGGACAAAATTTAATTTCCTTGCAATAAAACCTTTTCTTTGACAAGGATGAATTTTTCACCGGGATAACTGCATTTCCAATGCAAAGTTATCACCTTGGTATCAATTTTCGCAAAGGTATAGCTGTCACGTGAGCACTGCATACTTTATCAGCTTGGCAAAATTATTCACTCTTTCTTGAAAATACAGTGCTGGTTTCATAATATAATGGAAAAAGATGTTTTTTGTTTTATATTTTATTAACTCTATAAACGGCGTCGACTAGAATAGATTAAATCCATTTTTTCTCAAAGTTAATTTTATTCATCACACTCCCCGGTTAGCGTAGTTGGTAGCATGCGTGGCTAGCGATCCGGGGAATGCGGGTTCGAATCCCCATCTGTGTTGGATTT
>JAGVSQ010010023.1:0-12388 GCA_022683975.1 Rhyacophila evoluta
TAACAGTGATCTCACATATGGAAGTTTACCAGTTCTAAATAATTCAGAATGTAAATTCAATTAATGAAAAAAATGTTAGTTAGCTTTAAATATTTCCAATATTCTAAAAAAATAATGAGATATGCATTTACTCACTGTACTAAAATTGTATGACTGAAAGTAGAAGATTATTACAATTTGATGCTATATTATTTCCAATACAAAAACAGGTGCCGATAAAATGACAACTGAGCATATAATGATGATTTTATAATTCAGTTTCTGTAGGTCGAATGATAACTTAATACACACTATTGCGCCATTGCGAAAATGATTGACTGATTGCCAATTATTATCTTAGGAAGTATTTCTTGTAAAATAAAAAATGCAAAATATCAGTGCGGTTTGTGGCTTTTTAAATAAAATGCGAGATATAAAAATTCCCTTTCACAAAAAGACTGAGTGCATGGCCACTTCCTGTCCGACATCTGATTGTTCTGAAGTTCTTTGAAGTTTCTGATTAAAACGGGGAATTTTATGATAAAATCGAGTCCCCTGACAGAAATTTACCACATATAATGTATCGTAAATTTTACTATATTTTTTATTCACTGTAAATATCATTAAATTAACTTATTTTGTTTTGTAATATATGGCATAACAGTTTTGGTTGATACACCATAGCATGTTATTAGCAGTGACATAATACAAAAAATGAAAAAGAAAAAAAAACATACACAATAGTGAGTCAGGCAAAAGTTAAAAAAACAAATTGTAAATTTTATCCATTCATTTATTTCATAAAAAAATAATAATTCAGAAAAAATAAAAATTGAGGTATGATTCCCAGTGGTGTAAACTAAATTACAGAAAAATAAAATGAATAACATTGATAATTCATCAGCACTACCACTTATAATCTTATTTATTTAAATAATTTCCAAGATCGATTGTAGGATTTCATCATTGGTATACTCGTTAAACTTTATGTGCGAACAGTATATTTTCCAACGATAGACGATCCTGGCAAAATTATGGATCTTATTTTTGGTTCATAACAATTTAACGTTGATAACGTAACAAAAAAAATATGAATTTACTCTTCAATAGAAATAGTCTTTTAGATTTTATTCATAACATTTCATCACTGGAATGCAGAATTATTCTAAGTCAAATTTTAAGTAAAATTAAATTTTTTGCTAAAAGTGATGTATAGTATACTTTCCATGATATGCAAAGTATCCTATGTATAAATAAATTTCATTTAAAGTAATAAAATATTACAATTTATTAAAAATCAGAACAATCCAAACGTACTTAATACAAATTATATTTACTTACCCTTATAGGTAATATATACTACAAAAAATTTGCAAAAAAGAAGTTTTTACAAAGATAATCACAAAAATGTATTTTAATATTTTTCAAACAGCTCTCCTGTAAAATAAGTCCAGTGTGACATACGATAGTTCTGCATTTAAGTGATGATTTGATATTCAAGGCTAATAAGAAATATTCATCTGCAGATAGAATTTAAAAAAAACTAGTCTATGTGTATGGAAATATGTATGACCAAAAACCAACATAAATTAAATATTAATAATACATACATGCACTTCTCGGTAATCAAGAAGTCAGCGTGCACGCTGCTCAGTCAGAGATTGAGGGTTTGATTTCCAAAACTGGTTTAAAACCCAAAGATGCGGGACTGGATGTCCAATGAGCAGTTGGCAAACAAATAATTCTCGTGACAAATAATCTGTCAACTTCATATTGTGGAGATCCATACACTCCACTTTCGGAGTGGATATCTTCACACCGTGTGGATCTATATTCTTTACTTTGGGAGGGAATGTGGTCTGATATTATGAATGCATGTCGCAACTATTGATATTGATAATAAACATCCGGTTAAAAAAATATCGAGTAAAACGCTTCAAAATTTTATTTTTTAAGTTTTCTTGGAAGTCAGTCATTCAAATCTTGCATGGCTCTATTTAATTCTTTTATTACTAATTCTAAGTAGGGCTTGCAAAATATACATCTGTTGATTTTGTTTGTAATTAATAATTTATAGTTACAAAATTGTGACTTGTTTGATTTCTTATTGGAAGAATAAGATAAATATAGTTTATTTCTTCATTTATGTGGAATAGCTAATATCTAATAAGTTCTCTCATCTATTTTGATACATAAGTGGTAAATTTTAACAGTAATTCGCGGTAAAATTGGCTGATGATTCCGAAAAATCCCCCATCTAGAGTTTACCAAATTGTATAGTAATATCAATATACTTACACATATTAGTTTTGTACGTACAACCTGAAGATGCTAAAATGCAAAACCCAGTCTTAACTGTACTGTGAATCTATAAAACAGTTTTTCAATGAATTTCAAATAGTTTTGAATTTGAATAATGTATAAAAACAATTAAAAACACTTGCAAATTATCATATCTTATATACTTCCTGTCAGTTGAAATGATGTGTCACATAATAGGAAATTTTATGCAAAAAAATGTATTGTAAAATGTAGCAGATTAAAGTTATTATTTATCTGCAAATGTAAACAAAACTTCATGCATGAAGTGAATTATCAGTTTTTTTTTTTTTATCAATTTAAGTTTGTGTACTCTTGTCACATAAAGGGGCTTTCTAAAAATATCTAACCAATTTTGCATTTTGAGTGTTTATGTTTTATTCAAAATATTTTTGTGTTTCTATTATAAGTAATACTTGAGATCTTATGGATATTTAAATCTAAAGTTCACAGTTTTTTCACAATGATTCTTTGTTATCCATATATCCAATCCTTTGGGGACACTTTCTGAATCTAAATGCATTTAACTACAAGTATATTTGAAATAACTACAAAACTGTGGAATACACAGCTTGCTAATAGCAGATTCTTGCTTCAAATCTTGAAAATAACTAAAAGTAATATACATACCGTTGTTATAGTGGCAGAAGGTGTTAACTCAAAAAAGATGAGTCTTTTTGTTCAATACATTTAACGGCAATATTTTAGGGCTACTGGTTTCTAATATCCATTGATAATTTGGAATTGTGATTTCATTGTTTGAATTGTTAATTGTATATGGGTATTGTCCAAACTATCGCTTTTTATGTTTTGTTCATATTATTTGAATATATAGATAAGACCGATTCATTACGTAATAGATAGATAAATAATATTAATTTAATAGCTTACATGTGTGCACTAGAGAAATAAAAAAGGTGGGGCCTGCCATATTTTCGTTAATCTCATAATGATTGAAATTAATATTTACAAAGATTTAAATCCACAAAATGATTGCAAACACAAGTATGAAACCATAACACGTCACTCAATTAATACGAAATTATAGCCCAATTGTGAATCAGTTAATATGAACAGGTGTGTCAATGTTTACTGGCAAAAGTCTTGTTAACTTTTTTCGCCAGTACTAATATGTTCAGTATCGACTAAATATGTAGTGTCATTTTAATATTACAGAAAAAGAACATGGAATATAGTTAAGCTTATTCTACCAGACAATAGAGCATGCACAAATTTACCATACTGCATTATTATGTGAAAACTGTCATTTTTTGACTTAACGCCTTCTGCCAGTATAACAACAATATGTAAATAAAATATTATTATCCTACAATCTACATTATTTTTATTAAAACAATACATAACTCACAGACCTTTTTCTACTTTATCTATTTCTCGAGGGTTTTTATCCATCATTCTTCTTTTTATCTTTGTTTAAAGACAGTCAGCTTTTTCAAAGGAACTGTGCTATGTTTGTGGGGGTTCAGTTTATTAAAAATGTCAAATTTCGGTCTCGGTTTCAAGTTGGTCAAAGCGCTGACGCCAAAATGTTGGTGTCACAAATTCAATCGACCACTTTAATATTTGCAGTTCTTAAGATTGAATAGTGCTCATTGTCTACTCTTCTTGCTTTTGTATGGTAAATAGTGATAAACGAGTAGATTTAAAGTGCTTTTGATATTTATAATTTAAAACCATCTGCCTGTATCATGGAACATACTTAATTATTATTAGGTCATTTATATAGATTCACTTAACTCCACAGATTACATTTTTATACAAATGAAACATATTTTACTATTTTTCATTATTTTTCAATCATATCCACTTTGAAAGTTGAGCATACGTGCAATGTAGAGATTTATCAGATTTTTTGACTTGTTTATTTGTGTCAATCATTTAACCCAGGAATTCCTAAAATGTTTGCCGCGGCACCCCAGGCTAAAAAACGAGAAACCATAATCTTTCATAATTTTATTTCATAAGCGCGAGATAAAAAAAAACGAGCACATAATGATTTTATTTGTTTTTATCTCTCTTATTTTTATATCTACAATTATTCATATCTACTTAGGTTAAGGTGTTGTGGGAAAATCTTGATTCCAAAAAGGGTGCCGCAACTCGAAAAACATTGAGAAGCACTGATTTAACCTTTTACATATCCAGTCCTGCATATTCGAAATCTTTTTAAAAACCCTTAGGCAGTTTTGGGATATGAATCTTCAACCTCTTGCAGCAAAGCGCGTGCATAGCAAGAGGGCATTTTTTGTTGCTAATAAAGTAAATTTGATCTCTAAACCTGTGTTATAGTATTACATTTCAAATCCACTTAGTAATTGTGGACATGATAATTAAATTTCCCTTCACATATTAACACTTTACAGTCCGCACTAATTTGCACAAAATTTTGCATGCAAAAATTACATATAAAACACTAACAAAATAATTATGAACATGTGTATTTCCATCCATTGCTATAATTAAAATCCTATATCAATTTCGCACTGCATTTTTTCAAGCCAAATTTATAATATTTTGATTGTAAAAAAAAGCGTGAACAGACTCTCAGTGAAGTATCGCTATCATGCGTAAACAAGCGAATGGCGTGTAAAGTCTTAACATCCCGTCTTTCTAGTGGGTTATTAAATTAATCATAATACAATATATTGTACATTAATACCTACATAATAATCTATTAAAACCAGCTTTGTTCTAGAAACATGGTTGTGTTATAAACCTTTTTATCTGCTTTAATACATTATCACAGCTTTTTTTCTGAACTGTCTATAATATTTTTTATAAAAAAATGCCATTCCAATAATTAAAAATACACACATTAGTTTATTGTATAACTTTATGTATAATATTAATTTTGGGGGCTTAAAAAATCTTTTTTTTAAGTAACATATTTTATAAATATTTGGATAATTATATCTCAACACTGTTGCCATAAAATGAGTAAACGTAACTAAAAATTAAATAAGCTGAATTTGCATATATTTGGTAGGATTTCACAATGGTTGAATTATCATCATTAGTTAATTAATTATAGTCATTAAAGTTGTAGAAAATGAAGTTTGTCAAACGTAATGTAGTGCCACAGTGCCGCACCGTGAGTTGAAGGGTCACCTTTGTGCAAAAAGTTATTTATATCACCATTGTTTACATATTTTCACTAATTTATAACATTCACATTTTTAATGTTCTAGGCCTCCTCAAAGTATTTTATATTAGGATCTCATTGTACATCACAAGAAGTAGAAAATTCTGATGAATTTATTTCATTTTTTGTAAAAAGGTGCCCATTATATTCAGCACTCATAAATGGTGCACAATATGGTCATTAGGATGGCGCGGTCGTGGAGTGCCATCAATTTATTTTTTCAGCAGCACTGTGATGACGACCACATATAAACCTGTCAAATTTTGTATCTATTGAACGTTTAAGGTTACCTTACCCAAACCTTGGTAAACTTAAAATTCTTTCCACGTATTTGATCATCCAGATTTGTCTTTATATTAATTTTATGTTATTTATTTTTCATTAAAATCATTAATTTCGAATTGTTCAGTAAAAATAAGAGGTGTCCTGAATGTGTTGTAATAAGATTTAATTTTGGCATTTAATGAGATAATTCTCTAGTACACATATGTATATTTATTATCTAGGTTTTAAAGGTATTTCACAAAAATTTTACATCCAAAATTTGACATCCATTAAATTTTTTACAATGCTGTCATCCATAATATAATTTTAACATGCACAGGTGCGTTTAATACCCAATGTTACATTTCTTATTACCCTCTTTATATTATATTTTCAATATTTGTTCAGTGATAATCTATTACTCAACAGCAAAAAACATTGAACGTGTTATCTATTGGAATAATATTTACTCATAATTTCCGTTCTATTCCACATTTTAGACCTGGTATTAGCATTATATATCTGAGGGCACAATGTGATCTTTTGTAGAAAAAAAAATATATTATTTTTATAATACTGATAATATTTAAAAGTAAAATGGTGGAATAGAAGTTTCGACATATTAACTATTTAATTTATTTAATGCCTAGTTATGTTCTAATATCGTTGATTGGGTGAAATGAATATGCTATTTTAAAATATATATTCAATACATTATACAAGTATCGGCGATGAATTTAGTTATTATTAGACTCATTGACATCTTAACGGAGTAATATTTTTTCTCTTATAATTGAAAATATTGTATGGATGTATAGCTGGTAATTATTTCTATAGGATATTTCATCACACCTGATTAAATAAATTGGTATTAAGAGTAAAGGGGATTCATGTTGTATTCTCCATTATTTAATTAATTATTATAGTTAATTATTAGTTAATAATAATCTGTTACATAACCACTTATGAAGTTACGAAGTGAAATTGTGAATTTGCAATTGAAACAAACTCTGCATTTATTTGAATGTAACCTTTCTTCTTTTTTTTAGTGTTAATGCCCGATAGAAGGCCATTATCTGGAAATAATAACTAAATGCTTTATGCTTTTATAATAGGAGATAATTAAATATTTATTTATTTACTTTATACATGTTGTAATATCACATAATATATTATTGTAATTATTTTAATGCGTGATTGCCATTGAATGAGGTAATTGTATATTTTAAGGTTCAAATGCAAGCACATGCTCAAACCAGGCAAGCAGCTCTGGTGGGAGTTCGGCTCCCCCTCCGGCTTCTTCTTCTAGCAGTGCATCCTCGGCCGCTTCTCCACCACTCTCTGGCCACAGCGCGGTTGATCTCACCCCCGTTTGTGTCTATCTTATGTCCAAGGTGGGCATCCAGATGGATATGGAAGACCCTTCCGGCTGCACTGTTCAATACATGATGAGAAACATTGCTGGCTGTGAGGAGATGGGTTTCAATCAGGCATCCAAGGCACTCGTTCCATCGGTCTTCTCCCTTTGGATGTGCAGTCCACTTTTGGGTAAATATCATCTTACTTATTTCCATGCTTGTACCACGTCAATAATTATAATCAATGTAGTGTGATGCATTTACATCGATATGTTTTACTATCTCACTCTCCAAAAAAATGTTTTTGTTTATTGGTACAATGAATGAAATATAATAACTAATTATAAAAAGCATATGAAAACTTTCAGAACTTCAACTGAAGACGTTCCACAAGCCATGGGAAGTGCGGCGGTGTTGGAAGAAGTTGTTGAATAAGTACAGCCATGGAACACCTAACCAACGATTAAAAGACGAACCCATCATCCGTTTCCAGAGGAACGTATTTTATTCCCGTCACGAAGAGGAGAAAATCAAGTTTGTGAAATGTTATACTGTACCATAATAACACACCAAATAAAAATCATCACAGATCACACTATTTACTTAAATTATTTCTACATTAACAGCTTAATGGCCGTGAACTCATAAATGAGTATCGATAGAACATTACTTGGTGAACTCATACGTAGGTCCTACGTCATACGTTTCTTTTCTATGATAAATAATTGGGTTACAATTTAGGATAATTGTGAATGTTAATGAGAGATGATAAAATATTATTTCAATATTTTGCACGTTTTCTAGCAAATTTCACTAGCAAAATTCCTTAAAAATTGCAGCTGAGGTGTAATGTGTAATTTTATAGGTGTAAAAAACTGCACAGAATTATGATTTCTCGCGTCCGCATGAAATTTTTTCAAGGTAAATTTAGATCCTTTTTACTATGCAAAAAATGCGTAAAAAAGTGTTTATAACTATCTTTATATTAGTTAATTATTAGTATTAATTATAATGTTGTAAAAATGATGTATTCTTCTATTGAAGAAGGAAAGATAGATTATGGGGAATTTTCGTTACATATGATATTTTCAATAGAGAGGGACGAGTGATTGAGTTGCTGTATGAGGAGGCACGTGAAAGGGTGGTACGAGGGCGTTATCCATGTGGCAGTGCTCGGGCTGTGGCATTAGGAGCGCTTCAGGCACGCATTCAACTCGGCCCCTATGACCCCCTTTTGCACACCACACATTTCTTCAGGTAAATTACTACTATACTGCTGTGGAAAGATTTATAAAAATATCTACCTGATGTGTCAGGATTCAGGCTTCCCGAAAGAATCACTGTTCCACCAAATATTTCTAATGAAACACCATAATTCACACAAATTTCAAATTTTTTTAGATCTATTAAACCAAGACATAATAAATAGTATTTTCAATTAAAATTGATAGACTATAGCTTTTCAGTGCCAACCATAACAGTTGGTAATAAAAGATGACCTTCACATTAGAAATAAAATATAAATAATAATACAAAGCATATTTCCTTTTTAACATCTCTTTAACGAATCTGTTTATTACCAAATAACCTATTAACCCAAATAGGAGTATGGACGTAATATTACGTTCAACACTCTTCGTGCCTCAATGAGTATGGACTCTGTATCCAACTGTTTGCTGCAAGAATTCGTATTTCTTATTGAAATATAGATCGTTTCAATAACCATCAGATACTTCTAAAGACATTTTTGAAAAAGTCAGGATATTATCATGTATACAAACCGACATGTATTAAAATGAAATGTGTTATAAAAAAATTGACTTTTGAAAGGGTTAAGGCTTTTGATAGTTAACATAGATTGAATCGATAAATACAAATGTGCCAATTAAAAGGGTATGTTTATAACAAGACATTTTAGATTTTAAATTACGCTATTTTAGTATTGTAATATATGAATCTGATAAATCTTCTTGTGAATTTTAAAGGCAACTCATCAATATTATTATTTAAATATTCACTATTTATATATGATATTGGTCACACTGTCATATATATATATACATATCTAAATAATTAATATTTCTCATATATTTGTTTGGACGTTTGCAGGCAAAAGCAGAAAGAGTTCCTCCCATCGCATCTGCGGCGTGGCTGGCTGTGGATGGGGGGACGTTCCAGCAAAGCCGGGGCAGAGGCGCGTCTTCTCGAACAGTTCCGAAGAGCTCCTGCTGCAGCACCGCCTCGCAAACTTATGCGGAAATACCTAGAGCTCTGTTGGCCACTGCCCTTCTATGGGTTTGATCTTTTTTCTGTTCTGTTCAGAAATTTGGTGTCTTTAATTCAAGACTGTTTTGGGAGTATGTATTTGAAATCATAATATGGGTTAGTTTATATGGATCCCATAGATATTTTGATTATTTATGTAATTCTACTGCAAGTAAGTTGTTATACTACCAACTAGTAACACAATCATACAATAAGTTTTTCTACCAATGATTGATTGCCTTATTTTTTTAAAAATATCTTTATTCAATCATTAAATAATATTATGTATCTGTAAAATGTAATAACGATACGAAGTATTATATCTTGTATAAGTTTTAAAAGTTGTTAGTTAATTATTAAATGTCATTGATAATCAAAATAATACTGTCCCATCTGAAATATCTATCAACAGAAATAATTTGTATAAAAAGTTGAGCAAAATCTAAATTTTTGAAAATAGCTTTATTTTTTGTAATTATACTGTCCGTTTGTCATCTGTCAATCCGTTTGTCAAAACATGTATTTGTTTGATTACAAGTCGACTCATAGTTGAATGATTATTTTGATTGCAGAGCGGCTTTTTTTCAAGGACAAGTGGAGCAGCCGGTACGGGGGCTGACAAGTCTCATTACTCACCAAGACATTGCTGTGCTGGTGGCTATCAATGCCCACGGTGTCTATGTCATTGACGAATGTGAATGCGTAAGCATCTTATATTATTATTATTAAATTTTAACTAAATTAAAAGTTTTGACTGATTGTAAAAAAATTAAGGAAAGAAACATTCAACTCTTTATTTTGTGTCAGAATCAATCCGAACTGAAGTTAATGTAAATTTTAAATTATAGAAATCATGCTCGCTCTCTATAATTCTTTAAAATGTTGAATCGTTTTAATCATTATGAGTGTGAAGTTATTTTGTGGAGATTGTAACAAATTAGTTATACAAACTTATATATATCTCTGTTGCAATCCGCATCCAAATATATATACACCGATATCTAGGTATTTCACATAGCAATCTCCAATATGTAATCCTGGCTTACTGATGCAGGTCTCACAAAATAGTCGTGTTTCCGATCTCCCACCTGGGATTTGTCTATTTGAACATACTGCACAGTCTTTCTTAGTCCCCGAACGCAGGATATGTAACTTATCTGTAAGTCGGTCTTCTGTAGGAACAGTTGAAGTGCGCCTTCGAGATCCACCTTGCCGAAAATAACCTACTAGTTGGTCAACCAATAGTTTCCGAAACTTCAAATGCGTCATTGATTTTTCATTTTTCTCTTCCTTTGAAACTTTATATAATATATAAGAGTTTATCACACATACCTACATTACCCAAAAAAATAGTTTCCTCCACCACTTAAGGGATTTACGCAAAAAACAATACGATGATGCATAATGATCGGTCCGATCTACTCCACCCATACTTTTCGTGTAATTTATTGCAACTTGTGGTTTTTCTATATTGACTGTCGAACCACCACGCACTTTTCTTTGGACTGTTTTTAATTCTGCTTTGTCACATCATGTACTTAAAAATGTAACCACCCTCTTATCCTTCCAAGCAAGAAGCAAAATATTGCGATTTTTATACGCCACTGTATTTCTGTTTCTAGGAAATTTGGGCTTTTTTATCCCTGGCGGCAATCTTTTTCTATTTGTCATTATGGTTCCGGTTAAATGACATTTCAACTTCATCAATTCTTCAGCAAAAGGAATACTGGTGTAATACCTATCCGTGAAAATGTGGAATCCTTCCACACCTGGGTTTTTGTATAATATTTTTTTGTATAAATGAATGGGTATTCTACAGGTAACAGGTAGTTCCGGAGAAGGTAAATCAACCGATGTTATACTGCCGTAATATGGTAAAATGGAGCAAATATACCCGGTCTCAGGATTGTGCATATGAACCAAATGAAGTGCATACAAATACACTTGTTATAAGAGCCGCTCTTTCATAAATTTTCTAAATTTGTTTCGGTCTAAAGACAATTCGTTCCCAGTGCAGTACACATTGTCAAACGATTTCTAAAAAAATCATAAATCGATTTGTACTAATTTTAATAAGACTCGTTAGAGTATTTCACATTATATTTGTAAGCTTCTCAATCGGTATAATATACTAGTAAGTATTGTCATCAAAGACAGTCTTATTCAAATATAAAACTGTAAACTATACGAGACGCCCTTGATTTTTAAACAAACAAAGCGAGCACTCGAGTAATACGGGAAACTTCCAATGCCACAGATATGGCGGCACTCGAGTGTTAAGGGTTAAAACCCGCTGAAGATATGTCTGACTAGTCTGAAGTTGACTTTTTTGTTTTCATAGACTTTGTCGTATCTACCAGTATCACACATTATTTATCAGCTGATTTCTTCTATAGTTTTTCATTTAATGATTTACTGCTAAAGCCATTTTAGTCACAGTTAGACCTATAGTGAAGAGACCAGTGTTGTCTTGTGTATATTTTTTTAACTCTTTGTTTTATTGGTAGACTGTGCTGCTCGGGCTGAGGTACGAAGAAATGTCGTGGGAATATGCCCGACCTTCTGATGAGGCTAACGAAGACTGTCTTCCTTGTCTCTTCCTTCAATTCATGGTTGTGGAGAATGGACTAAGAGTTACAAAAATTTTGCAGGTAAGTCTCACTCATCTGTATGCTTTTTGATTTACTATTTATGGCTATATTTTATCTTTGTTTCTATTGCCTCGATTGTTTCTTATATCCTAAATTATTTAAAACTGGTAAACTTCCATATGTGAGATATACTCTTCATCAAGCACCATCAGTCAAAGATATTAATTGTAATTAAGGTTTCTATCAAGTTTGTTTATGTTTCTTTTACCAAGAGTAACTTTGTACGACTATATTTTAAATACTTTTAACTAAACTAACTGACAAATGTATTGATGTAAGGAAATTTTTCTTAGACGGTTTTTTTAAGAGGTTTTAAAATATTTTTTACCTTTTAGTAAATTTTAAAAATAACCATGTTTTTATAAGAAGTAATAAATAATAAAATAACA
>JAGVSQ010010024.1:0-13201 GCA_022683975.1 Rhyacophila evoluta
TCGAACCCGCATTCCCCGGATCGTTAGGCACGCACGCTACCAACAACGCTATCGGGGAGGGGGGAGGGGAGGGATTTATATAGTTTACATTATTATTATTTATGAGCCTCTCAGACCATTATGTTTTCATTTTGCATTATTCCGAAAGCCTATCTATACACAGTTATGCCAACGATAATCAATCATTCAGGAAATATTATAAAATTGATTAGATACGACGCTGTAAGAATTTGCATAGTATTATTCGTCACAGATTGCAAGCATTTTAAGTGATTTTCGTCAGTTTTTCACGGTAAAATAAAATCCATTTATAATGCAGCACAACCAATTTCCAACTAAAAATTTATTCTAATTCTAAACATTAATATCGTCATCGTAATTTCAAGATATCAAATTAAATAAAATTTCAAACTAAGCAGATGTCTCCATTATTTTTACATGCCATGTTCACTCCCAAAGTGGACTATATGGATCTACACAGTGTGAAGATATCTACTCCGTAAGTGAAGTATATAGATCTACGTAATGTGAAGACATTGACAGATTATTTTTTACGAGAATTGTTTGTCAGACGATTGCTCAACCCAATGGGCATCCAGTCCTGCAGTTATAGTTTTTTTTAATTCAACAGATGGGGAATCGAGCCCACATTTCCCAGATTGCGCGCTACCAACTACGCTAACCAGGGAGATGCATATTTGCTGAGAGGTTATCGTACGCGCTTTGGAGCCAAATGTACCGGATTCCAATCTCACAACTGCAGGATTTTAAAAATTTCAAATATGCAGGAATGGATGAACAATAGGTTGAGCAAATTGGCTGTCAAAAAATGTTTTCGAAAAAATCAAGCTAAGTGTTCACATTCATTAGATTCATAGGCTCCATTTCTGCAATGGTTATCTTCACACTATTAAGATTCACATGATTTACATTCGTAGCGGACATGAAAAAAAAGCACGAGTAATTTTAAATATACCAAATATATTATCACTACGCAAGATTGTACAAGAAGTTTGAATCAATAATGTTTTAGAGATTCATAAATATATATCATTGAGACACTAATATATACATGGAAAGGATTAAGGATGATTAACATTGGAAGGATATAAGTATATTTAATAGATATACTTTAATAGAAGACAGTGGTTTTCGGTATGGTGGACACAGGCTATTTATTGCAAGGGGAGGAGCCAAAATTTGAAATCTTATATCATCCATATCGTTATCTATTTAAAAAAATAGTTGGAGAGGTGTAGCACCAAATAGGTTGGAAACCACTGCTTTCGACTACTGTGACTCGAAAATCCTGACTACTTGTTATTACAATTGTCATTATTATCAAAATTAATTGATTGATATTAAAGTAAAAATGGATTCATATTAGTATTTTGTATATTCATTCCAAATATTGTAATATCATATTGTTATTGCAGCGTCTCGCCAAATCAAAGCCACAAAAACCACATAATCCATGGCCAGACAGTCTCCTGTTAAGAAAAATAGTAATATACAAAGAATTTTCAAGCTCGTGTTTGCAGTGTTCGATATTATTTCCCTTGTATTTTGTGGTTACTTAAGCTGCGTAATGCTACTTGGAAATAAGAAAAGGAGGAGACGTTTTATGGTGCACCTTGTACTCGTAGTATAAACCGTAAACACCAAATGGGAATATGGCCATAAAGAACAATACGAAAAGCATGCTCGAATGAGCCAGAAAACATTTCTATTTGCCAAAGAAGTCGCTGGAAAATATCGTTTGCTTTTTCAATTGTAAATATATAGGCAAAACTACCGCCTGAATGTTGCTTTTGTTTAGTAAAAATACCATTTTCCCGATCATAATTTGAATTGCTGTAAGCAATGGTTGTGTTTAACAAAACCGCCTCGAATATTTATACCTTCCACCCGAGTGAGAGTGAGTGTAGAATAATGTTGTTTTATAAAGTCATCTAACGCATTATATAAGTAGGTCGTCTTTCTTTTATTTTCTTTCTCAAACCTTTCATTATTCATAGTTGTTGTTATTTCAAATTATTTTGTTTTCATATCGTCGTATTACTGGCAAAAGATACCTTAAGAAATTGTCGTAAAAAGTATTTAACAGGACGAGTTTTTAATGTAACAGAGAGACTCAAACATTAAAACTCGATTATCTCAACGCTCACTTTTTCACTTCAACGTCTTTTGCCAGTAATACGACGATATGTTGTTTGTATAATGCGTTCTTATGCTTTGTTTATTTTTTGTATGTTTAATTAATACCTTGAATGATATTTTGTAATATTCTCACCATATGAAATAAATTAATAAAAAAAACTAAATAAATTAATAATTAAGCCTACATCAATTCACTCTTGGATAAAGCCACCTCCTTATTAGATCTACTCTTATGTATATGCATTATACCAGTGATTCTCAGCCAGGATCTATATGGCACCCCAGAGGGCCACAGAGACCTTCAAGGGAGGCGCGCAGACCAAAAATTACTTTTAGGGTAGGCATACCAAACCCAGAGGCACAGACAATATACATTACGCGACGTACTAGGTACGAAAGTAGAATTTACAAACGACAAAATTCTGGACGAATGTACGAAATTAGAAACCTTACGATAGAGCGCGACCAAAAAAAACAGGGGACACAGATTTTTTTAACTCTATACGGGGCCACAGCCTAAAAAAATTGATATCCGCTGCATTATTATACCACTTCTGAAGGACTAGAACTATTTCATAAAGTAAACACATTTATAAGATGGGCTTTACTCTGCTATTGTTTATAGTATACAAGTTCATTCTACAGCAGGCTAATAATATGATTGAACTATAATTATTATTTTATTTTTAATTCTGCAGCTTTAGTTTTATCGATAGCTATAGCGATATGCATTAATAACTGTGCTATAATGAAAATAACTTCTTTTTTACCATAGATTTTCAAAAAGTGCAGTATATGGATCTTCACAGTGAGAAAATTTTCATTTCATAAAATTTAGTACATGGATCTCTAACTAATCAATCCAAATAATTTTTAATGGCTACAATTTTATATGATTAATCTATAAGCCACAGATATTGTACACCAAATGTCAATTATTAATACAAAACATAATTATATTTACCGTCTAATACATTCAAGTATTGAATTTTGTCGATAGCTATTTAACACCATCTACTTTCATCCTTAGAAGTAAAGTTCGTTTCCAAAAGTTGTCATATAATTTTCTAATAAAACGGGCGAGTAGCCTTATTTTCACAAAGAAATTGAGCGAAGAACGGCGCCTATATTGTCTAAGAAGAAAGGTTTTGGCGGCAGTTTACTGTGCATAACAAACAGCAATGCGCGACCAAATTGAAGAAAACACTCTCCACTTCCTACTTATTTGACATTTTAATATAGAACAAACAGAAAATTTAAACAATAGACAATACTAATCAATATAGTTTTACATAAATAATATATATGGAATTGCCATACTGAAAAAAACTATTATCCTTATGAAATTGTTTTGGGGATTTCCGCGAGACACAAAAGAATTTTTCAAAGCTATATCGTAATATCAAATTTATTTTCAAGGTCAAAGCTTAGTATTTTACGTTTTATTTGTATTACTGGCAATACGTTACCATAAGTATAATAGACAATCTTTTAAAAATACTCTTCGAAGAATATAGCTCTATTATTTATGTAAATTATTTATAGATTATAGCAATGTACAAGCATCAATATTTTAGAAGTAATTATAATTTTTTAATAAATTCTTTTAATTCATAAAATAAAAACGATAGTTTAAAATTTCTTTACACAAATTGTGAACGTACATAGCAAGTGATAGTGAAGTCACCTTGCGAGCTGCCGCCACTTTGATGAAATTGGTAATAATTGTATTACAGATAATAATTCGTTGGTTAGGAAAGTTGAAAGCCTTATTTTAAATATACATTTTTCAAATTATAAATACCAATGCTTGCACGGTATAAAAATATTTAATTAAAATGTTACGTAAATGAAAACTATTGTGCTCATTATCAATTATGTTCAATTTAATACAGTATTATTTATTTCATTAGCAATTCAAATAACAAAATAAATACAATAGTACCTAATTTTCAATATTTCAAAGCATTTGAGGAATCAGATTTTATTTTAATTCTAAACAAATTCATTGATATACTCTCAAATACGATTATTTGTGACAGGTGAATTCAAACACAAGTGAAAGCCATTCCCAATTGTTCTTTTTTGAAAAATAATAGAATAAAAAACATTATTCGAATATAAAACAACAATTATTATTTGCATACAAATATTATTAAAATTTAACCCTTCGAAATCAATAAATTCAACAAAGTGTAACATCAAACGTGTTATTTTTATTTTAATACTTTATTGTAAAACCTTTTCTGACCACGAGCTGTAAAAAAACTGTTAGAAAAGGCGCCAAGAAGTCCTGTTCTTCAATAAAATGACAGCTGCCGAGAATCAGATAAAATCCAAGAAATGCACAAAAAATGCATTTGAAAATGGAACATCTGCCGACGGTCGCTGCCGTCTACCAATCACAGCCCGCCAACTAAATAATAATAACAAAATTATGTATCTGAAACACGCTGTGCGACAAGGATGAGTATATAAATGAAATTACGAAAGAATTGAGATGAAACGTTTTTTAATCAATTTTATGAATGAGGCTGGATTTGGGAGCGTGCACGGAACGGGATCAAAGAAAGAAAAGATTCGGCCAACCGCCATATGGTAAACACTGGTTGTTTTCGGCATAATTTAGTGAAGTTTTTTTTGAGTTTTATACGAAAAGATAGAATCATAAAATTGTATTATTAAAAGTGATCGTATTTTAAAAAATGAAATTAAAATATCGTCTTTTATTTTGTGGTATAAATGACAGCGATATAGATGTTTTTTTTATAATAGAAACTGTAGAATGTTGAAACGGATAAGGAATTTTGAATGTGATTTTCAACTAGTAAGGATACCTTTCATTATTTAATTATGCCGAAAAGTTTATGAATATCATACGAGAATTATATTGAAAACGTTGCGGCTTTGGTGAGATTGTAGCTAAATTTATCTGTTTTGACGGTGATTAATATAAAAGGTAAAATAACCAGTGGCGGATTTACAGAAATACGCATTAGGCGCGCGCCTAGGGCGTGAAAAATTAAGAGGGCTTCAAAAACCAGATAAATATTTAGGTAGCGTGGACCTGAAAAAATGAGAAACCACAAATTCTGGACGAAAGTAAATTTTTAAAGAAAAGATGAGACCTAAAAAATCGATTGCGCCTGTGGCCTCTTCAACACTAAATATCTGACACTGAAAATGACATTCAAATTTGAGGTAAATATAATTTTACAAGATCGATTGTTAGTCATTCGCTTAATGCTTATTTGGTTCACATCCACACGAAGAACTATGTAATTTTTTCCATTCAAATATATAATTCGAACTCATAATTACTACTAAAAACACCTTAAACACGCCATTTATTAAACTACACTAGTCATGAGTGATATTTTCTTCGCCGAAATATAAATTATTATTGTATATTCTCAAAATAGGTAATTTAAAGCAAGGCTTCTCAAAGTATTTTTTTAAATATTGTCTACAACAGAAATATATTAAGCCAATAAAAAACAATTTAAGTAAAGATTACTTAAGGATAAACGCTACATAATAATTAAATAATTAAAGTTTTGAATTTAAAAAAATAAGTATAATTTTTTTATCGATAGTTATTTCGGTGATGTCAATTTATACTTTGTCGATTGTGTGGCCGTGTCAAATGTTTAGTATTATATAATAATTAGTCTACTGTCACACACGTGTTACGGTCGATACTGTCATAAAAACTGTTCGTGTGTGACTATTCTAAGCACAAAACCGTCATTAAAGATTACATAGATTTACGTGACAAAAGCAAACCTTCTCAAATATAATGCGTAATGATACATTATATTATTATATAAACAAGAAATAAATCTTCGTAAGCGTATACAATGACACAGTTAAAATACACAGTATAATATTTAAAATGTAAACCATACTGTGAATGTGTGATTAACAGCTGTATGGATTGGAGAGGGTAATAAAAAAAGTGCTACAAAGTGAAGAAAACGACAAAAAGTGTTTTCATTACGTCGTCGCCTGACGTCGCATTTCCAATAATGCATCGTAGAGCTTATGAGATGGGAGAATATCTCTCTTTGTAGTGGAAATTTTACCGACGATCCAAATTCCACAGCGTATTCATACTTTGTTTTATTACTTATAATTTCACTATCCACTTCCCATTGAAATTTAATTTAAAACATTAATTGACATATTTCTTATATTGACTAACATTAATTATAGTGTAATATAGATCGTACTTTTACTTGCAGATGCCTCAAGAGTCATAATCTGACCAGCATATACTTCGAGACGGCCTAAGACAATATCTATATAATGTATTCCGTGGAGCTACTAATATATGAACTGTGATAAAGCAAGAATACTGGTGGGTGACAGATATTTTTGGAACGGCATGCGGTGTCCAAATTTTCTACTTAGGAAGCGGATATGGTAGAAGAAGAAGAACGTACTTATATAAATCTAATGTTTTTTTAAATTTTCAGTCGGAAGTCGAACATAAGCAGTGTGAAGATGACATACTTATATATAATATCGAACATAATATTATGAACCCATATATGATATTATTCTTAAATTTTGCTGAGCACATATTGTCGATATTATATATTTTTTTAGAGCGCTTGAATTTCGACCGATCGAAAAAAGAAACCAGGAGAATACAGTCTCTCTGCAGGCATCCGCAGTACGTGCCGCAGTCAGTTCCAGGGCCATTTAATGTCTTTTAACGTAACCCCAATATTCAACGTAGGCATCTGTTTAAAACTCATCATTGTTTTCTAAGTCTTTGTTCAGCTCCATGATTCGCTACCGTATAGCTGCACCAACAGAAATAGTAAGCCAAATAATAAGGTGAACTGCTTTTTTTCGCTCCCAACGTGGAGCATATGGATCTGCACGTTGTGAATATATCCACCCTTCAAGAGGAGTCTACGGATATCCGCAATGTGAATACGTCTTGACAGATTATTTTTCACGAGAATTGTTTGTCAGACAAATACTTAACCCAATGGGCATTCAGTCCTGCATTTTTAGATTATTTTGAAATCCAGCAGATTTGGAATCAAACCCGAATATCACACTAGGCTAGGCTTGCTACCAACTAATCTACCTGAGAGACAAAACTGAATTACATATCCTATATTGTACATATTATTTAAAGTTAGCAACGATGATGATAATTCCTTTCGGTAGCCACTTTACACGATCGATCGGTTCGATAAATTTAGAATAATGGTTTTCCTGCACGAGTAATTATTCTTCATAAAATTAGTGGCCACAGAGGGTGACATAAATTTGTAAACCTCTTATTTTAAAGTGATTGTCCCGGTGGCGCATTAAATCGTCCTTCGCCTCCCGGTAGTCCTCCCGGTGTGAGAGGTCTAGGCGGGCGGTTTGGGAGGATCCAATAACGCGAAACGGTCCATACTCTGGGAGAAAATGCGCCATTAGCATTCCGCACGATCGTATTATCAGAATGTTCACGACATTACAATGTATCATCGTAAGATTAAGCACGTACTTATTACAGTTGGGGAATATTTCCACTGCTTAGAGAATAGTGTCATGACATTTTCTATAAGTTTTCAACTGTTTTAATTTAAGCCCATAGAGGTCAACAATATTTGTGTTTCTATGTTAAAATTACTTATAATAATTGAACTCATAATAATTGAACACGCGCTCAATTTTTAGAACTGTTAACCCGTGTAGTATGGACGTTCATCTACGTCTTGTTTTCAAAGCCACTTATTTTTATATATAAAATGCTATTATTTTTTTTTAATTTAGTCTCCCCGGTTAGCGTAGTTGGTAGAGTGCGCGGCTAGCAATCCGAGGAATGTGGGCTCGAATCCTCATCTGTTTCTTGTTAAAAATTCTTGTTAAAAATAATCTGTCAAGACGTCTTCACATTGCGATCCATATACTCTACTCTCAGAGTGGATATCTTCACAATTTATAGATCCATATGTTCCAATTTAGGAGTAAGCATGGTATGTAAAAAATTTTTACAAAATACGAGATAATATGAATGATATGTGGAAATCGTTACAATCATATCATATATTTTTAGGCTAGAAAAAAATACGTAATTATTACGAAAAATGAGTAAAAAAAGTACGACTTCGAGAAATTCCCCTATGCTTTTACGATAACTATTATAGTTTATAAAGAAACGATAGATTATTTATATTGCTGTTCACAAAAGCAAATAAATTATCACACAAATCGGTCCTTTGCGTTCAGATTTGATCTTGAGCTACTTTGATTTCGAAATGGGAGTGGCCACACGTGGTAATGTTATACATGTTCCTGTCAATTTGGAATGACTTCAGTTTATTTCGTTCCTCGTTTGGAAATACAAAAGCATTGTTTACAAATCGAAATATCCAATTCGATTGATTTTATGATATTAGTTGAATGGATGGCGGTGAAAGATTTTAGTGTTCAAGCGCGTGTGCATAAAAAATAATGCACTAATGAAAGGGTTAATTGAGCTTTCGGAGCGAAGATTGTAAGTTAAGCTGCCACAGATGTTTAAAAATCTAAAGATGCAATACTGGTTGCTGACTGATTAATTCTTGTAAAAAATCAATCACATGTCTTCAAAAGGCGAACTTGGATAAAAAATATAATATTCCAAAGTAATTTTTCAGCCAATAAACTACGATTGTTAATAATTACTTACTTTGTTCTGTAGAATGAATAACTTTTATATTTAAGAAGATTCAAGCCCTGGTGGGTATTTTCTTTTAGCCATAAAAACGAACTCTTAAAGCTACCGAACATTTCAGCGTGCGCATTTTTTCAATACACTTCGCTATATCCGTGTCCTAGTTTTTCAAATCACTTAAAACAACTTCGGGGAAAATGTGTATCAGCCCCTAATATTTACCGGCTTTAGGAAAGAGATATTTCGATTATGAGCAAAACTTTTAAGTCGACAAACATTTAAAGCTATTGATACAATGTATATCTAAATTATATATACTGGTTAAAGGCTTACATTTTATTGCAAAAACGTAATATACATTTTAAATGAGTATAAAAAAATACGAGAATAAAACACGCCTTTTTTCAGCATGCATCGTTTGACGCGATTAATTTTAGCATTAAAAGGTTCATGCTAAAATTAATTTGTGAATTCACAGTAATAAAGTATTCGTTAAAAAAATACGATGAATTAATTAACATTATGTTGTGATGGTTTTGTTTTTAATGATGTTTGTATATTGGTAACTGTTTACATTAAAAATGACAAGAAGATCAATATTTTTGTCACTCTAGCATATGTGTAACTGATAATGCTTATGACTAAATAATTTCAACTGTTTTTTTTAATCTTTAATAATTATATTTATCGTTTGTAAAGAGAAAGAATATATTATTTTGTTGAGGTATATATTCAGCCCTTCATAACAGTCATCGACTTATCGCGATTACATCAGTTCATCAACCATATCTATTTACCTGTCGTTTTAAGATATAACACATAATTGTCGAGACATTTATAACTTCTCGAAACCTAACATTGTTTACGCTAGCCAAAACATTTGTTGGCGTTAACCAGAGTTACGTGATTTCTATTCTACGTATGCCCTAATCGAGAACCCTACTGTCGAGAAGAAATTTAAGATGTCTAAAACTGTTTCCCGGGTAGCGAAAATTTTAGCGTGCGGCTTGGTTTCCACATCTGTCACATTTAAGAAATCCAAAAATACAAGATTGGATGCTCATTGGGTTCAGAAATTAATTGCCTAACAGCCAATTCTCGTGAGAAATAATCATATCTTTACATTGTGGAGATCCATTAAACTTCACTTTCAAAGCGGACGTGGTAAAAAGACAGATTTTCTAATTTCAAATAGCTCTCACATAAACGAAATATTGAGCAAAGCTTTAAGTGTAGTTTTATCAAGTAAATATCAATTTTATAGATCAAATACATTTGTTAATATCTCAAACATTAACAGTATTTACTTACACATCATTCGCTTATATGGCGATTGTGAAAAAGAAAAAGGATGTAACCCACGTAGGAAAAACTTTACAGAACACACAATAAACGATTATTTAATGATTTCGGTCCAACTTCAGATATTCAATAGATATAACTTTGAAGTGTATGAAGACTAACACTGATGTTTTATTTACCCAATCCGATATTAATTTAATATGTTATATAATAAAAACCAATGAAGTTGTCTCCCCGGGAGCGTAATTGGTAGTGTGCGCGCCTAGCTATCCGGGTAATGCGGATTCGATTCCACATCTGTCGAATTTAAAAAATCCGGAAATGCAGAACCGGATGCCTATTGGGTTGAGAAATTTTCCGATAAACAATTCTCGTCAAAAATAATCTGCCAAGACGTCTTCTCATTGCGGAGATCCATATACTCGTCTTTCGGAGTGGATGTCTTCACAGTGTGTAGATCCATATGCTCCACGTTGGGATTGAAGGTGGTATAAAAAAGCCATTTTTCCTGGTTGCCGATTTGACAGGCCACTTTTTTATTCAAAATTTAAAAGCTAAATTTAGATACAAATTTGATATTTGCAGCTTACACTATTTTTCTAGAATGTGTATTAAGTTGTATACAATGTGACTATCAAAAAACGCTATTTTAAAAAAACTGAGGTTTACGTTCTCAAAAAGCTGGTTAAATTGAATGCTGATTCATATAGAAGAAGTTTACATTGTTACAAAGTTAACTTTAAAACTGATTTATTTATATAAAATTATATAAATATTAATCCTTTGTTATTTGGGACTTATGTACAATGTAAAAACATCACCTAGATTATAGGAAACAGGTCGCCTGGTGAAGTGAAGCTCGACTGGGTTTCTCTATTATTGGGCCGATATCAAAAGACAAACTTTTATCCGATTGAATGTCCCGGATAAATTGGATGGGTGATTTTACTTTGCCGATACCAAAACATTCAAAACTATGTCTTTCTTGTTCAACAGAAATAGATATGCCGATGTGGATCAAATTAATCTGAAAGGATGGCTTCATTGTAAGGAAAAAGAAAGGATGCAATATACAGTGGTTTAGTCCCAAATATAAAAAATACAAGGGTCGTATTTAGTTTAAATCCATCCCTTAAATTTTTGTCGTAAAAAATATATATCTTAATGTTAGTAGTTCGAATGTTGAAAAAAAATCATAAAAATGTAAATAATGATTACACACTAGTTAACAAATACTCAACATTAAAATATTTGTTAAATCTGCTTGAAAAATAAGTTTAATATAAAAAAAACTGGCCCACTAAATCACTGCTTTCAACATTTTTATAACATCTTTTAACTCAATTTAATTCACAATTTACTCGTGAAAGCGACTAAATATATATAAAAAATCTATATAATATACAAGCTTTATTACCCGGTTTTGGCTGTAATAGATTTGAAATCATGTATTAGAATTAATTTTATGCATCCTATTATTACAAATGCAATCAATAATTGGCTATATACAGTGGCGTAGCTACATATTGAGCGCCCTAGACCAAGTAGAATTGTTTCTCGTTTCACTAAAATTTTATACTTCTTTCGAAAAATTATGGTTTCCCGTTTTTTTTCTATCTCTCACTCTACGTTAAAATTTTTACTTCCAACTAGAACATGCGCCTGGAGCGGTTCGCTCCAACTGCTCCTCGGTAGCTACACCACTGGCTACATACAATATTTTTAGTCTCTACTTGATCATCGATGATGAAATCTACGCTTAAAAGTAAAACTGTTAACCTGGAAATAGAAGTCAAAATAAGATTTAAAAAATTCCCGTCACTAATTTCCATCGTTTGGGAAGAGTTCTTGCGACAAACAAACACACGCATGTATTTTTTTGTTTTATGGTAAAGATTTAGCAAACAAATGCATAAAAACTATAATTATTCCACACTTAGCATATTCCGTAGTTATTTAAAATATACCCGATATTGTTCTCTTGAGTGTAAATTTAAAAAATAAAAATAACAGTGTTTTATAACACGAGGAGGTTTTCTTGATACGTAGAACAGAAACTCTACGCAATGACCTATTTAACTCATTTTTGTGAAATCAAACACATAGATATTTTCTCGTTGACAAAATATTAACAAGTATATAAAGTAGAACTGATTTATTCACGTTAAATCATATGAGACGTATTGTATTATCCTGAAATTGACAATTTTTTAATGAAATCTCGAACTTGAAACTGATATTAAGATAAGATAGTAAAAAAAATATTTTCACTTAGAGTTTTAAACGGAAGGTAGGTTGTAAAAAAAGGATAACTGGAAAAAGTAGGCATAGAAATTGTCATCCACTAAAGCCTAATAGTAAATTACTTAGAATAAATTGTAATAAATAATATTTAGTCATAAAATACTGCTAAAACGAGGAAATTTCCGTTGGACTACTCGTAAGCGTAAAATGGCTGCAGATATATTGTTGGAAACTCCATTGTGCTTGACAATCATGGAAGTGTAATATGAAAACTATATTTTACAAAAGCAGTTTGGCCGGCATTTACCGTCTTGCAGAGAAAACCTTAGCTTGTAAAGGGTAGTAGATGATTTCAATAAAGGTAATCTATGTATATGATCCTTGTAATTTCACTATTCAAGGGTTACCTCATATAAATATAATATGTTTCACGAAAGATATATATATTCTATATGGGACTTATTTTTTAATATTATGCATTTACGTAAAAATAGTAATTATTTATTTTTCTGCGTCCGATCTGAAAGTGGAGTATATAGACCTCAACAGCGAAAAGTAAAAAAAATAAATCTCCGCATTTTCAAGAATTATGTCAACCAATTACTTTACACAGTGAGCATCTAATCCTACGTCTTTGATTTTTGAAATCTAAAAGCTGTGTTTATCAAAACTGCAATCTTGGGCTACGAAGGGCTTGGGCACGAATAAAAGGAGTATTAAAAAGAACAACAAAAATATCCCTAATTGATTAATTAAAAAAATAAATAAATATCATTAAATTATAAATTATTTAAAACTGGTAAACTTCCATATGTGAGATCACTGTTA
>JAGVSQ010010025.1:0-13201 GCA_022683975.1 Rhyacophila evoluta
GGTAATACTGCGTATGCTGCGCTTTCATTGGTTTATAATAATGTTTATTTATTGTGAATGTGAATGAAATGAATGAATGTTTGTGACACTTGATATTGATGATTAACTAACTTCACACTGAATATATAAAATATGGCTTAGATACAATTAATTTACATAACTGGCTAAATGTATTTAATTTATATACGCCACAGTTCTAATAAGTAATAACCAGAGCTTTTAAAATAATATTTAAAAGTAATGATTTGTATTTTCATTAAAAGTTTGTGGTCACATTTCTTTCATTTTCCGACCAGATTTCAGCTTTATTATGTCAGCAGTGGACGACTTTCGCTCAGATAGGAGATGAGACGCTTGTATGATCACTTTGTAAAGTGACATTTATTTAGTCGCATGAAAAAAAATGTATTTCTACTGATAGAAAATATATCATCGAGCCTTGACTGTCGAAATGAATATTGGATATGTAAAATATAATATCACCGCCTGGACATTTATGTCAGCGGGAAAAAGTGTTATGGTATTATTTATATGTGTATATTGATTTGTGGAAATTGAAATTTGGATATAGAGAGACATTTTTTACAGTACTGTATAATATCGAATTGAAGATATTGGCTTATAAAATTTGTACTTGAAAAGCATACGTATGCAAGTCACAATTTTGATAAAATGAATTAATCATGACAACTTGATGCTCAATGATAAAAAAATGAAAATCTTATAATAAATGATTTAAAACTATTGACTTGTATTTGGTTTTAATAAATATAAGGTGTAAAACGTATCTATTTTTCTTTTTTTTAAAATTGTTTCCAATTCACAATTGATTTATTTCTATAATATAGACATAATTTTTTTTGATCTACATAAATATTTAAAAAATTATAGGAGTTTAAAAATTTTTTTTTGGCTCTCATTAAATTTCATTTTATGCAGCCGCCTGCTTCTTAGCTATATAAATTATTGGTGAATTCAAAACACAGGTCATTAAATTGGAATATTTGTTATTTATTGGCGAGTTTTAAAACAATATCTGTTCCGAATGTAAGACATTTCGATCTCAGAAATGTGAAGACTTTTCTTGGCAGGCTGTTTTTAAGATTTGTTGATTACCACATTCAAAATTTGGTCTTGCATCTTTTGAATTATATAGTTGTTTAGTATTGTATTTAAATTTTGACTCTGAATAAGAAAAAAACTGTATAAAATTTTCACTACCTCACTATATGTACCAATTATTTATTGACATTCACAATAAGCTGAAATTATGTTTATTATAATATTAAATATTTAATAAATCAAAGATTTCCATGAATTAAAAAAAAAACTCTTAAAAAATAAATTTAGAATACAGTTAAATCTAACATGACGTAAAAATCAGGAATCCGAATTGAAAAATTGTGTTTTGCGCATATGAACAAATCAAAACGATTTCGTTTAATTGTTCTTTAATATAGAGATGAAATAGTAATCCAAAGAAAAAAAAGCTGAAACACAATCTTCAAATTTATCAATACGTCATTGTTAATCAAAACCGAATCAGAATACGATATATTTATTAAAATATAAGACATTTCAAAAGAAGTGGTGATGTCTAGACTTTCGTGATTTCAAAGTACCATTTCAAATCTGCTTAGATTTACTTCTTAGATTATTCTGTTTTATATAAGATGATCTGCTATTGTTTGATACTTAATACTTAATAATATGTAACATCAGCAAAGTGCCAGTACTAAATGTCCTCAACATCCATCAACCACGTTCTTACACTTGGTTTTCATCAGACTTATCGCTGAGCTCTCATATGGAAAAGCGATCTATTTTATTCGATGGTCATGTCCCAATTACAACGAAAAATGCTACTATATTCATATACAGTCTCCCCCATAGCGTAGTTATTAGCTTGCATGCCTAGCAATTCGGAAAATGCGGGTTCGATTCCCCGTCTGTTGGTTTTTAGAAATCCAAAAATGCAGGACTGGATGTCCATTGGGTTGAAGAATTGAAAAACAATTCTCGTGAAAAATAATCTGTCAAGACGTCTTCACATTGCGGAGATCCATAAACTTGGAGTGGATATCTTCACACTGTGTAGATCCATGTGCTCCATGTTGGGAACAAAATGTTATATAAAAAAATACATTTATAGCAGGAAAACATTTGTTGACATATTTATGGAAACCCAAAGCACCATGAAACCTTTTAAGGATTGTAAGTATAAGTAATTAAGTGACTTTATTTTAGATTTTGTCTGTATGATGTTAGGATGCTGATAATTTAAAAGAAATACATTATATAAAAAAAAGAAGTTAATCTGCAGTCTCTGCCTTGACGTATTCTTGCACGCATCTAATTTGCGATGAAAGGACAAGTCGTCACAAAGGGTACGAGGTTGGCCTACCCTTTTTTTCAAGTACAAAGCCTCAGGCACAATAGTCTCGTAGAAACCTACCCTACTCGTTTTTGAAATACTTTACAACTGCAGTGTTTTACACATATTTAAAAATAGTATCACGTATCATCATTCAAAAATCAATATTAGTTATTAGATTGTAAGTGGATTTTAATTTCTCGTTTGTCTACTATATCGGTATTCATTACTTTGACAAAAATTGCCATATCCAATAGACATAACAACAATTAAAGAAATCAAGCAAAAAAGATTACGTTATGAAGAAGTAGATAAGCCAAAAAGAATCATATGAAGAACATATGTGGCACATTTCTAATCTCTAGAAGTCGTTTTTTTTTTTTTTTTAATTTGAAGTTTATTTACACAATATCCTTAATCAGCCTGCATAATTGAAACTCGTTATATTTTATATATAACATATAATATTTTTTGGATAAATCTTTAATATTTATTAACAGAGATGCTGAGAATAATTCATTACACAAATTCATTTACAGATTCAACTACCGATTAAATTATTTCGTTCGATTATATAATAGGGAAATTTCTCAAATAAGATTTTTATCTGTAATATTTCAAACTAAATTCTATGGAAGTTGTCTGATACAAGGGCATTTGAAGGCTGAATAGTATACATCACTTAAATACAATTATAAAACTGATTTTTAATAACTTAAGGAAATAAGAATCACGTGCATTATACATTGTACAATCTATAATAATTATAAATAATATATTGCACAACATGTTCGCTCCCAAAGTGGAGTATACGAATCTACGTTCTACTAGTATATACATTGGGAATATGACTATTTTTTCTCTCAGTACAATCAATCTCTAATGAAATAAATAGTTTTTTTCAAGATATGTCGGATTTTGTCTAGATACATGCAATTAAATGTTAAAATTAATAATACTACATGGGTGATTGTATTTTTTCTTAGTGATCATCGGAAAAGACATATAAAATATTGAAATATGTCTAAATATATCAAGATCAAAAAGAAAATGTGACTTATCTGATGTTTCATTAAGATATTGGTCAAATAATTATTATTGTAAGTTAGATTTTAAAAAAATGTTCCATGGAACATCTTTGTTCCGTTTTGAGAACTAAAAGCTCTAATCGTATAGAAGCTCACGTAAAAAATATCCTTCCGTTAAAACGCAAATAAGCAATAATGAGACGCGGTACGTAGCCAGCTTTTTACAAAGTCACTGAACTCAAGTTAAAATAGGTTAAGCTTTTAAAAAATATATTTATGAAGAAATGCAAGTTTATGGTAAAATAAAATGTTAAAATTTTAAATCAATAAAGATGATACTAAACCTAACATATTTAGAGCTGTTTTTTAAAGGTATTTATTAGTATTAAGAAGAGTAACGTACTTTCACTTAGGACTATATAGCAATTACTTTCTTGGAATTTGATAAGCATGCGAAATATGCGAAATCTGATAATCTCTTATTGTGAAATAAACTGATTTTGCTGAAATATGTCTTAATATAAAACTTTTCGTAGTAAACTACACTAATGAATGATCGATTCAACCGAGGTAATACCATTATTTATATTTTAAAATTTAATGCATTTTTATATAATATATATGAAAAACCTTCAATCACTGAACATGTGAAAATATATATATACCAATTAAGTGGAACTTGGCTTCAATTCACCGCTTGTGATCTTTTATAGTCAGTCTGATTATTATAAAATTTATCGCTTCTGTTAGATAGATATTATGTTGCAATGACTCTGAAGAAACTGTATGAATATATTTTATATTTGGTAAGTAAAATAGAAAAATACTACAATTATATAATAAAAAAAAAGTTGATTTCACTTTCAACTTCAAATGAGAACTTATTATTAATATGTGAATGCCATGGATAGACTCTAAATGACTCATAATACAATTGAAAATATTTATATTTTTCACAGTTAGTGTGTTTTATTTCGCACACCAAAAGTGATGTAAATTTCTAATTTTTGTATTTAATAAGAAATTCAAATAAATCAGATTTTTACAGTTAAGCATAATATGACTAAAATTACTGTTCATTCTTGAATATTAGAGAGGAGTTAGTGAATTGAAAAATTGATTACTTTTTCAGATTATTAATACTGTAGTTAAGCTTTGAAAAAAAAATTGTTTTTTTTTATAAATTATTATTACTACTGTATAGAAACTCAAAATCCTATGAAACTATATTATATTTGTTAAGTTTTAGAGTAGTATTGATAGTAAATAAATTCAGGTATCTCGTTTTAGAGGTTGAATTGGCAGGAGCTGTGGTTTTGTTTTGAATATTATAAATTAAAAATTCATGGATTCAGTAATTGTTTTAAAAAATTACAGGTTCAAAATCAGTAAAATAGAAATTCAAATCAGTCAATATACGTCTTCACATTACTGATATATGTACGAGTATATTCCATTTAAAGAATTTCTTCATACTTTTATTAGTTTTACTTTGATTTAGATGAAATTTTAATGAAAACGTAGCAATTTTTTTTTTTTAAGATAACAAATAAACAAAAAATCTGCACGCTTCACGCTTAGAGCGGATATAATTTCAAGTATCTTTAAATTCTATATGAAAAACTGACGTAGCTATTCGTGGAATTGATTAAATTTCTATATCACAGGTAATTGTATGATAAGGTCATATGTATAAATATTTGTAAATCAAAAATAGCAGAAACTTTATGTTGTGAAAATAGATTTCTCAACAGTGGCAGTAATTCCTGGGCGCCTGCTTCTCTGCCTGTCTGGCCTATTGTTGATTTTTTCTCTAGCCGCTTTTTTAATATTAAAAAAAGAAATGGCGGAAAAGAACACTCGGGGAAAGGGTTAGTGAAAAACTCAGAGTAAGGGTAAGGCTTCAGCAAATTGACAACATTTTTATTCACTTTAAATTTCACACTAAAAATGTTTTTTTTAAATTTTTTTTTATCATACAAAATACTGACTTGTTTTGCTTTAAGCGGAAATGAAATTATACTAGATATAGAATTGAATTTTGAATGGTAGAGTTAATATATGAAATTAGAATTTTTGATTATTTTTTGGATCTATAAAGTGTAAAAATGACCAATCTACGTACTACAGTAATATATTTTTAATATTTTTTTTGTTTCATCGGTGCCCAAGAGGTGAGCTTACGCGTTTTGTGGTCAGAGACTGATAAGCTCTGTATCTGACAGCTACAAAATTTTTAATAACTAAAAAACGTAAAATTTGATACCTAATAGTCTGAGAAATCAGCAGACAAGCTTTCCACGTATTGGAACACATAAACTGTAGTAATTTTTAGTTGAATGAATGCAATTGTTTTTTTATTTATCTAGTTTTAATAATGCTATCATAACCTATGATATGTAGCCTTTAACTTAAATGATTACTATTAAGCTTTGCAGCTTCATTAAATTATATTTATATTTATAAGTTCTACAATGTAACAATTTAATTAATAATTAAAAATAAACTTTGTATTATTTGCTTGGGTTCCTTGATAAAATAAGTATTATTTGTATGTTTCCCAAAATATTTTTAATATTTAATATTTCATATTTAAGTGGTATTTAAAGTATCTAATCTTTTAATTTTTTTATGGATATAAGCTAGAGTAGTATTTATGTTCAGAGTCCAAAACTAATTCTAGTAAAAAACAAAGGATTAAACGAATCCATAAGCTTAAATTTGGAAGGGATGTAGTAGTAGTATCTGCATTTTTATGATGGTTTTAGTAAATAAATATCCAATGGTTATTGAATCCTGTCCTAGTAGGTATTTAAGTACAAAAAATTATCTGAAAAGCATGGGAGAAAAACAGTCCCTAATTGGTCAGTTGAAACTGTAAATATTTTCCAATACACACCGTATAGTACTGAGAATATACTAATTATATATGACAATATTATTCATTGAATAGATATTTTTGATATATCCTAATATACAAGGAAAATTCTCAACTGATACATTAAAGATCATAATACTCTCATAGATTGACTGTAGTACTGTGGTAGGCCATTGGGCCATATTTATTCATAGTTACTGGTGATTGCTATTGCGACATGTTGGTATTATTTTGTGCCTGAATTGGATCAATTGGGATTTTAGTACAAATGGTTCCAACGAGATAATGGAACATCATACGCAGCTCATGCTACGGTGCAAATATTGCGAGAAGCTTTTGCTCCGACCTGGAATATTATAAAACGCACCATATAACTGAAAATTTTGTAGAATTATTTCTTATGGTTTTTAACTTAACTGATCTCTAAGAATAAGTTGTTTGTAGCCGTTTGTGAAGACATCCTCTTTTCATTATTTGTTATGTTTATTTTTTATACAATGTTTGTTCCCAAAATAGAACATATAGATCTGCACACAGTGTGAGAATATCCACTCCGAAAGAAAAATTTACGGATCTCTTCAATGTGAAGACATCTTGACAAATTATTTTTCACGAAAATTGTTTATCAAACAATTTTTCAACCCAACGGGCATTCAATCCTGCATATTTAGATTGTTTTAAATCCGACAGATGGAGGATCGAATCCGCATTCCCCGGTTTGGTTGGCGCGCATGCTACCAACTACCCGTACCGGGGAAACTTTATTTTGAAAGACTTAATTTAATACTATATTTATGTCGTTTTGTGCATGTATTGAACGGATAATTTATTTATTATGACAATATAAATAAATAATAAACAAAATACAACCCCAACATAGTACAGTAATCATCTTATAGTGTCATGACGAAGTGAAATAATCTTTTTGGACAAGTCACTCGTAAAACTCCTCTTAAACAACCCAGAAATAAAAGAATTGGGAGACCAACAAAGACATGGTTTATATGTGTGAAAAAATATATGGCAGCGTAGAAACGTTACCGAGAAGTAACCAGTATCAAGTTTACATTATCAGTAATAAATTGAAATAGATTTTTATATGGCCGATTGATTTTCCACTTTATCATCAATCATATGACTATATTCATTATAACGTGAAGAGTTCCTTAAAAATTTCCCGAGAGAATCCCAAAAGTGACATCTTGATGAATTGATTGCTACACAAGAAACTGTTCATGACACAATATACTTGAACTCAATAAAATATTAGATATATTTAAAAAAAAAACAAAATATTCGAAATAACGGATTATTTAGTTCTTTAAGTATTTATTACCCTATCTTCAAACGTCTCTAGTTTACAACACGTACATGCAGCCTTAAGAAGCTTAAAGTTAACACACGGGTTACAAATAACTATTCGAAAAGATTTTTATAAATATCAAACATTTTTTAGATAAAAATTAAATTTAAACAAGCACTATGAGTTTATAGTACGATATTGAATAGAAAGTTCTTTAAAGTTAAGTTCAAATATAAATTATTGAAAAATTATAGTTTTCAATACACAGTGTTAACCAGTGTTATATGGATTAAAATATACGAGCAAGCCACTGTATTTTATGATATTTATAAAAGTAAATACAGAAATTGAAATAAAAATATGTTTACTTTTGATATTTTCGCATCACATTTTTTATTGTAATAAATAAAAAAATGGAGTAAAAGATAAAATATTTTCCCAGCAAAACATTATCGCATAATCTTAGATAAAACGTTGTCAACTATATTGATATATGAACCGTTTCGCTCAAAAAATATGTGTGTCGAAATTTATATGTGAAAAAAAATAAAGGTTGGATTATAATTTATGAACAGTATACAAAAGCGGGTTGATAAAACCGTGGATTATGTTATTTTGATATAAAAGTAAATATTATAATATGACGTAAAAAGATTCATGTTTTTAAATTGATTTAGTCGCATGTTAGTCGCTTTGTTGGAAGAATTGATAAGCGGGTCTGCTTGCGAATTGCTTGTTACCTAGGTCGTGAGTTGAAATCCCGGTGCTTTGAAATAGAAATGGATTGAGGAATCAGTTAATTACTTATCTTTGTGAATAAAAATCTTTTGACACAACTATTTACAGGCACATATACTTCAGTAGATTTACGTATGCTCCACTTTCAGAGTAGATATTATTTAAATACTGTTAATTATTAGTTAAAGTTCTTATGTTTAATCCAAATCATAGTGCTTAAACGTCATAACTGACTGTGCGGTGGTCAAAATTTTATAAACATTGTTTCAAATATACTTCATTTAATAACGCCTAGATTTATGTTGCTGTTTGAAAACTTTCCTTATTAACTATAGTATAATATAAATCTTTTTCATAATATTAAAACATTTTCAAATAAAATAATTGTTAAATTTCAGCGAATTTCGGTCAATGACAAAAAATTACAAATAGAGTGTTATTTTAATGATACCCAGGGCCACATCATACTAATTTTCTGATTATGCATCGCACAAGGCGCTTGAATATGATGGGTGCCTTTTTATAAGAAAAATGAAATAAATATGCCAGTATTTTCTACTTGCAACGGTATTTGAATAGTTTAAAAAGTTTACTATACAAAAATAAGGTTCTTATAAAAAATACTTATAAAAGAGCCAGGATATAAAAGTTAAGACTATATAAATTATAAATCACTGAAAATATATAAACGTTTGATTTAAAAAGCTGTTACTCACGGCGTGGCACTGGTTACGCCCTCTTAAAATTTAAAGTATATCTATATAATGTTAATATTTAATTTTGTTGCTGAAGATATTCACTCAATTATTTTATCTATCATACCAACAGTTCTTCACCTTTGATTTTTTTAAATTCTTAAGCAACTGCTGGATTCAAACTCATGATAATTCAGCACAGAAACGAACTGTTTACTTATCAACTACCAAAGTAATTCTAGTAATTGCGAAAGTTTAATTTCTGTTTATATTTAAGAAAATACATGCTAGCAAAAGTTGTCGCTGTCATGTAGATGAAGCCTTTGGTGTGTATAGTAATTTTAATTTAAGAATAACATAAACATTTTCAAGCATGAATGTACTATTATTCTTGAGAAAGTTTTCTAAGCAATGCTCTTATAATATTTGATATTTAACTGGTTTGTGTAACTATTTCTTGGAGTATAAAATATAATAAATATCTTTCTTTATATACATAAAGACGGAAATGTAAAATATGTGTAGTCTTACAAAAGTAAGTGATTGATATATTATTGTTTTTTCGATGTTTATGGATTATTAGAACGAGTGTTAGGTTATGATTCTTTGACGTAAATGATAGATGCACTATTCAAATTAAAAAATAAATATGGAATTTGTATTACACGCAAAATTGTATCAATCAATGGTTATGTTGAATGTGTTAAGTAAATGAAGTAATGATAAATACGTTGATATTTACCTGAGTGACTGACCTCGTATACCAAAAATTGTATTGTTCTTCTTTAAATGCAAGCGAGATAGTGAAAACATAATTTACCTGAAATAATTAATGTTTTTAATGTACGGTTAGGTAGATACGATTTTTATCAACATCGGTTACGATAGTAATATTAATAATATTACTATCATTAGTAATATGGCAATTTAACTCTTACTGCTCAGACTTGGATAGTGAGTAACCAGTAAAAATATTTTATTTTATTTATCCAAATATACAGATTGCTAGATCTTTGTACTTAATGTATTTCCCATAGAACACATGTCATTTCAATCATGTCATTAAGAAATAAAAATTTTGATCGATATCAACATAAATAATTATTTAGTATTAAATCAAGAACCAGCATGTATGTGTGCATGTTAGATGATACGTGTGTAAGAGCAGCATCCATTGCTTATTTGAATAGTCTCATTACATCTCAGACAAAAACGAGGAGATATTCAAAACGGTTAGATAAAGTCATCAATCAGTAAAGGGTATCTGCCTAGATATGTTGACTCTTTTGTTTATTTTCTATTTTTGCATTTTGTTCAAATATTTCATTTTATTTAACATTTAAAAACATAAAAAAGATATTTATAGTTAGTTACAATTTATGGAATTATTTGAATTGAGTTAAATGAATAATAAATTTTGCATAACATTTAAAATTTATTTTTTTGCTGGATCTGGAGTTAGCATCGTAGCTGTTTGGGCAGTAAGACGAACGTTGAATTAATACTTGAAAATTAGTTTGGGTTATTTGCTGTTTTCAGACTTTAATGTTATTATTATTATTATTATTATACTTTTTCAATAAAAAAAAATGTATTCTCTCAAAACTCTTTATGACTTAAAGATATTATATTTCAATGCCGTGTGTAGCATTATTATATTAATCATGTGACTTAAGGTACGTTTTTAGATATTTTTGGGTTATATATTTTATTATAATATATGTTAAACTGGCAAAACAAGAAGCTAAAACCATTGTATGGAGCTAGCTTAAAAATATAACACGATACCGCAAGTTTAATGATGTATATTTAGTAAAGTGTTCGATTTCTTGACACATTTGTTATGTTACTAAATTTCCATTATCATAAAATATATAAAACAGTTTTATAAGCAAGTGCTTATCGTATTTTGTTTTTAGTATAGACGTAATATTTTTACAATCAATCAGACAAGGAGCGATGAAAGCTCGACAAAATTGCTAGTCAGTACGTTATAAAGAAGGCCTCAACAGTCACTGTAGATGTATTATGAGAAAAAATCCATTCCAACGAACTCTAGATACGTAGAATGTCTAGAAGGATTGTCTCGGAGATTCATTAGACTGTAAAAAAGGTATTTTTTCCCTCCATAGGAAGGCTGAAGTAGACATAAGATTGGTATAAAAGTGGTAAGTAGATGCTTTTTGCTATAGCAGTATAACTGAGTGGGAAAATAAAAGATATATTTTTATATTGACTGGAAAAAGTTGTCGATGAGAAGGCAATTACTATGGAGTACTTTTACCAAGTTCATTTGGTAAATAAATAGTAGTTTATTTACGATGTTAAAAAATAATAAACTGAATAAACATATATGTACTAAAATTCTTTTTGTTTTATAAAAAAATATTTTCTTTTGTAAGAGTTGCTGTTTTTTTCGATACAATGATAAATAACTTTAAAAAAACGATGGAAATTTTATTTTAAAATAAATGTTAACTTTATTTGACATTTTTTTGTCAAATTATGAAGTCTAATGTATTTAACACCCTTTAATATAGTATAATATAAACGCTGTGCGCCATAATGATATATCTAATGATATTATTATTAAATAATAATTTAAAAAAAACGGAACATTATCACATTAAAGTTATTTATAATAATTATTGGTAGCAAGTATTTAGATAAATTTGGGAGTTTTAGGATAACCACTATTGATGGATGGTAGCATAACCTGGGAGGATGAAAGATAGCTGGCGGGTGACGTAATTCCTGGAGGCGCCATGTAGCATCCATATGCTCCATTTAGAGAAAAAATATAGTGGAATAAAATATCTTTCCCATGAAAAGAAATAGCCTGAAAAATGAACTTTTAGTTAAATGTTTTTTTATTTAAAAGGCATTTAAAAAATCGAACAAATAATAAGTATTATACAGATTTTCTAACATAACTGTACATGATACAATAAAAAAAAGTGTTGAATAGGAAGTTTTTTGAACATCAGAAAATCTTTCAGGGATTATTTACGAGAGGGTAAACGTCTCGAGTATTTCAAAAATGTTATTTCAACTCTTTAAAGTTATTATTTAAATCAACCATTACGTATAGTAAATTCCAAAAGTATTAAACATTCATAACTGACGCAAGAAAGCGTATAAGTATTTCAAATGTAACTAAATTGCACTTTATCCAGATTAATTAGCACAGGGTTTTCATCAATATTAATTAAATCGTGGTGTAATGAAATATTGAGATGTTGAGTATTGGCTCATTTGAACTTTGAACTACCAAGCTTCAAGCGATCTTAAATTATTCATGTATTTCAATCCAGGTCACAATGTATCTAGTAATACAGATAGTGTTTACTGACACTTAAATTTCTGGCATAATAATAGATTTATTTGCATGAACAAAGGCCCCGCTAAAAAAGCTCTCGATAAAATTGAACAGTTTTTTATAAGATCCGACTTTTAAGTCTGATTTGTGACAGCTAAAAGCTTCAAAACAATACTGACTAATTATTTATTACTAACTTAAACATTACGGTCTATTTAGTTTTCTTTTTGTATCTAGTTGTGTACACTCAAAATTTCTGCATCATTCGTAAACTAAGTTTATTTATCTTTCATGAAATACCAGCTGAGGCTTTTTAGAATCCTCATGGAAAGCTTTGAATATCTTATAACAAACAAAGCGGCCTATTTACCTGTCTTCTTGCCCTAGTAATTTTTACTATTTCGAGCTTAAAATGTCAGAACAGTTGAATTTTCGTGTAGATACGCCACTTGTAAGTTTACTTAAATCAACCATTTTTGAAAAACCTTTGTTTTCAGTTATTTGAA
This sequence comes from Rhyacophila evoluta, assembly GCA_022683975.1. Taxonomy (NCBI): domain Eukaryota; kingdom Metazoa; phylum Arthropoda; class Insecta; order Trichoptera; family Rhyacophilidae; genus Rhyacophila; species Rhyacophila evoluta. Next base: position 12,842 of record JAGVSQ010010025.1, read on the forward strand.
GAGGATTTACTTGGTTCTAGCCAGTTTTTAGAGTTATAAGTAAATATTGATTTTAATAAAAATGATTCATCACAATTCATACAATTAATTGAAATTACAAACATGTGTTATCTTAAAAATAACATTTAAAACATAATTGTTATCTTGTCTTATTTCATTCGTCTTCTACCGTTCACCATATCTCCACAGTGGTTTACAAAACTAAAGCCACGTTCAGTCGAGTGTTCAAGGAGCAACTATCCTAAACCTTGATAAGTCGTTAATCTAGTGTATGTTATCATCGTCGGAGTCACCAGTATGTGGGAATGTTATCACGTCGATGTCACCAATGTGGGATGTGTAGAATGGAGGTTGACTGGG
>JAGVSQ010010026.1:0-13201 GCA_022683975.1 Rhyacophila evoluta
AGGTGGAAGATATCAATATCCGAGGCAATCTCGTTAAACATCAGCATTGCCCTCCACGTTGGCATGACTACTGGAAGGATAGTAATGAAAAACAGTTGATGTTCTCGATTTCTTAGGGAGTTATCAGGGGCACAGGGATACAACATATCCGAAAAATTAGTTGATTCCATGCAAATAATATTGCAAAATCTTACCATTCATATAAATAAAACCAAAATATAAAATAAATATTTTTATTTTTATCAATTAATATGTATATATGTATGTATGTATACAATTAAGTGAGAAAATCGTTTCAAATTAAATGCCAAAAATGATATTATGTATTTAAATTTATTTCATTATAACCGTTTTAATGTATACTATGTTCGGTCCCAAAGTGGATCTAAACAGTGTGAAAATCCACTTTGAAAGCGGAATTTACGGATCTGTGCAATGTAAAGACGTCTTAACAGATTATTTTTTACGACAGTTGTTTCTCAGACAATTGCTTAACCCAATGGGCATCCAGCTCTGTATTTTTGGATTTTTAAAAATATAATTAATATAATTTAAAAAACATAATCACTCTACCAATCTATTCAGACATATTTATGTTGAAAATATTTATAAGTACTAGATCAAGAAACATAGCAAGGTGAGTAAATTATCAAATGTGCTAGAAAATTAAAATTTGGAAAAAGCAATATCCGATTAGTAGGTTGGTTTTGTTTTTAATCCTATGGGTGGTCCAAAGATTTGACTTTAAGAAACACTGCTTTTCACAAAAAAAGTTACAATACGTATTATTATATCTATATTCTTGTACAATCAAGACTATTACGTTTCTCATTGAAATTGAAAAAATGCAGCTGCCTTTTGTGCGATGACATTTATATATCACTTTGGAAATGACAGCATGAAATGAAGCTACCATTGCAATATCCGGCTTTTGACTTTTGTGGAAGCTTTCAAAACGTTAATTCAATTTGACAATGGAGCATTCAGCAATATTTTGACTTATTTTGATGGGTTATTCTCATCCTGGAAATTATGTCACTCTAAGTAAAGCTTATAATTTATTTAGGTCAAATTATTTCTTTAAAAAAGACGTTCCCATTGTTCCCGTATTGAAATATTTAGATTTATAAAAACGAATAAAACTAATAAAGTGTTTTTTTCATGAGATTTACTTTTATATTAATATGCACATACATACACGTTATAATAAATATAATATGAATATGTACTTAAATTAATCTTTATATTGTTTCAAACTGTGTGCTCACTTCGATGGTTTGCTATTCACTTATTATTTTAACGATTTGTCAATATAATTCGTCAATAAAAAATCAGCACACGAGTAGATTTACGGAAAAAAACAATGGTTTAAAGGCAGTATACAAAATGATATTTATCTTCTATATGACGTAGATTTTTTTATATCATGTTCGATCCCAGTGTGAAACATATGGATTTACACAGTGTGAAGATGTCCACTCTGAAGGTGGAGTACGTGGATCTCCGCAATGTGAAGACGTCTTGAGAGATTATTTTTTACGAGAATTGTTTGCCAGATTATTTCTCAACCCAATTGGCATCCAGTCCTGCATTTTTAGATTTTTTAAATCCGACAAAAATCGAACCCACTTTCCCCGAATTTCCAGGCGCGCGCGCCACCAACTACGCTACCGAAGAATATACTATTTGAAAATATTTAAGCAAACGAAAGAAATCTAATACTAGTTGCCTGATGGTTTATGCGATTAGCTGACAAACAATTCTGCTGGGAATAATTCTATTAATATAACATATAACCTATTAACTAATAAAGATAATTTCTAATATTGTAGATACCTACATACTACATTTTTACAGCGGGTATCCTCATTATCTCCCAAGATAAAATACGCACATTAAAATTATGAAAAAAAAATCAAAATAAATATTTTTAACCCAACAACAGTTAATATGTTAGAACGTTGCATATGAGTGATAAGTAGACATTCCAAAATTCTTAATATGTATACACATTGTTTTATTTATTATTAGAAACATACACTACAGTCAACATACAGTAGTTTGTATTATCTACTTAATATTTTACCACGAAGATTTTTTTTCGTCGGTGTTCAAAATTTGTGCTCCCATTGTCTAAATATGTATCAGTTTTATAGTTTGAAAATACGTATAATTATTATGTTTAATACTTGAAATCGTTTCTTATATTTTATTACATTTTTTAGAATTAAAGTAAATTTTTAATAGTGCGAAAAACTTGTTATGTCATTGAAGTATTTAATAACACATAGAAAGGGTGAAAATTGCATTGAAGGTGCACCATATTAATACGTTCAGGATTGCATTGCACTGAAACGCAACGTTGGGAAAGCTTGTTCATATGGCACAGGAATTTAATTTCACACAATAGTTCCGATAGAAAAGCAATCCAACGTTCTCTGTTTAGAGTGGTGAACATTTTCCCGACTGAAGCTGGCAAATGATATTTGCAGGATTTTTAAACTCTTCAATATTACTGTTTTTATAATAAGTAAATAAACTTTAAATGAATTGGTAAAATTGTTATCTGCATCTTATAGAATAACTGATTAATAACTGATTAACTGAATAAAATAAATATCAACGAAGATGTTTTTAGTCATAAAAAATGAATAACTAAGATTTTCTATATTCATTTTTGTATATATTTTTTATACCATGCATAGTAGATCTACACAATGTGAAGATATCGACTTCTAGTGGAGTAGATCGTTCTCCGTAATGTGAAGACGTTTTGACAGATTTTGCAAGAATCGTTTGTCAGACAATTGCTCTACTAAATAAGAATCCAGCCCTGTATTTTCAGATTTTTTAAATCCGACAAACGGGGAATCGGGCCCGCATTCCCCGGATCGCTAGGCGCGCACGCTACCAATTAGGCTACCGGGGAGACTCACATATATATATATGTCTATATGTCTGCCATAATGTATACTTCCTCCTTACCGTAAAAATTAGAAAAACATTATTCTACCGTTAAAGAAATTTTAATTGATACATTATTTTTTCAAACGAAATACGAATTAATAATAGTTTTAGAGAATAAAATCATGAAACACGCTTGATTCTATGTCTTATCTCTAGTAATGTTTTTATATTTAGGTAACATAAAATAGAAAAGGTTCTCTTTCTAATATAGCGAAAAGATGTCATTAAGTGAAGATTTTGGTATAATTAATATGAATAAAAGTCATGTAAACTTTAATAAACACCAATCAAGGTTCCAGTAAACAGTTTTTGGAATATTTACGGCACCGAAGGACAATTATTTGTGTATATACAAGGTTGCTAATGGAAGAGAGAGGTTGTATAATAATAGAGTTTGAAGTGACCTCATTTTAGTGAATAAACACGGACATGTAAATCGATCTGAACGTTATGAGTTAAAATCTCGCAGCGACATAAAAAAACATCATTATATCAACTGTGAAAAGGAAGAGGGACGTAACCCACACGGAAAGAAATTTACAATAAAAACAAAAAGCTTCTATTCAATGATTTTGTACCAAAAGTCGAAATATTCAATAGATACAATCTTAAAGTGGTGTTTTATTTAACCCGTATGATCATAATTAAGTGAGTTCTTTAATAAAACCATTAAAATTGGCGGGGTGGAAGTCTTTTTTCCCAGCCACAGATATCACGAGCCCTTCTCCATTTAGACATAAAAGCTAAATTTAGATAGTAATTAGGCATATGCAGCTTACATATTTTTCATTGATCGTGTATTAAAGCGCATACATCGTAATTATTGAAAAAAACTATTTTGAAAGGGTCGCGTCCTTTTTCCTGCAATTGATTTATTTTCGATGTACATTTAAAAACAGGGCACACTAACCCTCATAAAAATATCTCTCAAGAGAGATTTCTACATTATGGAGGTATACATTCTTATATTTTTGTTAATTAATAATTGATAACAAGACGGAAACATCTGATTATATTATCGTATCGATGTAGCTGCCTTTTATTATGGTTGTTTTTTTTTTGTGTAGGACTCTTTGGATGTTTATAGTATGATATTTCCTTTAATGAATTGAAGTGATAGAAACAAATGGGCGGCTTACTTTTCGATACAAATAAACTTATATTTCTAAAAATAGTCCACAGCTGATATTTAGCAGACATAAGAAGCAATTCTATTGTATAAAGAAAAATAGATTGTTGTTCCTTCAGTCTGACGATACAAACAACAATGTTACTTATAATACCAACCTCCCTCTTGCCTACCTTACAAATACCCGAGAGCTTTGTATTTACACTTCTTTGCGTCTATTTCTCATTTTAATCCGTTTAAAATACTCTAATTTTAAAAAGATTGAGAATTCAAGATAGCAAAAGCTCTATCACGTTTCGTTTTTTAATCCTATTAAGCTTATACGAGTATACATTTCCATACAAAAAATAAGCTCGCGATGTCTACTTGCAGATGAAGAAATGAATCTACTTATTTTAGAGAGGGTTTGAAAAATTTTTCAAATCCGTAAATATAATCTTTCATCTTGAAGCAAAGTTTTAAAACAGATAATAAAATAACAGAGCGAGCAAAAGGACTAGTTATTTATTTAGGTTTATTAAAACAATTCTGTTTATTTTCAATAAAGCTTTATCGATATAACAAAGTTATCAAGCTTTTTATGTAAACACTCATCTTAGTAATATGATTTTTGAAGTGCAATCTAAATATACTTATAACTTTAAGCTATGTTTTTGAGAAAATAAATGAAAAATAATACAATTGAATTTAATAACAATATTGTAACAGAAAATAATTCATAAAATCCATTTGTAATTACACATTTTTCTTTTTAATAATAACATAATAATTTCGTCTATTGTATTTGCGTAGGTATTCGATATCCAATGAATGTAATATATGTATCCATAATATAATATGTAAACCATTATGACTTTCTTTAGACAGTCCCATAAATCCTATTTTAGTTGAAGTTGATGAAATTTTTTTGTGATATCATTATTGGTATCTGTGATATTACTTTTTTCTACCTTTTTACTATCTCGGCTTTTCGTCTCGTAATCGAGTACATTTCCAAAAGAAATTTTCCCAGACAGATCATCAACTTACTAATTCGACACATTTTTCAAACACTATTTCGAAAATTACACATACTTCAACTCTGCACGTATCTTATAATGCCTACATTTATATAATATTAATATTTTTAGTTTTCACCCTGGTAGCCGAGAGGTGAGAATGCCAGCCTCGTATTTGAAAAATGATATTTCAATTCCCAAATATATGGGACTGGATACACAATCTACTGACTATTGGCTGGAAACTAATTTTCGTAGAAAGTAATCTGTCAGGATGTCTTCACATTTTGGAGATCAATTAGCTCTACTTCTGGAGTAGACATCTTTACATCGTGTAGATCTATATACTCCACTTTTGAAGCGGGTATGGAAAAAAACGTTTTATACGATGTGTATTGTTACTAATGAGGAACTGGTAGACTAATGACTTTTCAGTTAAGCAGCAGTTATTAAAGGTTGAACATAATATGTATTACAATAAACCATAAGTTACTTACTTAATAAAGGTATTCAGCTAGTTTAGTTTCAAAGTGTACAACACGGTAATTTGGGGAATACCAAAATGGTGATCACACATATCCTTATGATAATTTATAAACTTGACGAAAAGATTAAAAGATTAACATGAAAAGTTAAAAACAATATGCGAGTAGATCTCACCTTGTGCAAACTTTTCAAAATCCTGTACAGAAACTCACGGACATATACGAGAATAAGTGTACCTACTTCTGGCACATTCTTTCATTACTCTGAAGATTGAAGATCTCTTCACATTATTCTCATCATGACAATTAAGTCAAGACGTAGCTAATAGTGCAGAAAAAAATCAAAAAAGTATTTCATTTTACATAAAACTAATGGGCTCACCATCCACCCGACCCCCCCTTTCTCTTACACCTGGCCATAATTTGACGTATCGCGGAGTACTGATATCGAAAAACAATCCACTTTATTCAACGAGAATGTCCCGGGAATAAATACGAGTACAAATTACCCAGGACTTAGATCGAAACGTACTCTGAAGTGAAATGAATATTGATATTTTTCTTTTGTAATCAGAAATGAAATACTAATATCGTACAAGTATCAGATTATTTAATCCAACGTATTGTTTATGTGAATGATAACACGACAAAGTTGATTATTCTATGGTTGTCGAAACGTGTAGCTATCGCTTAAAAACTGATATCTTTGAGTATATATACATTCAAGTTTATATAATATATATTAAAGACGTACCATCTCGTTCTGTTGATTGAAATCTTGTCAGACGCATGTTATTTTGATTGCCATATTTCTCACAAGTTATAAGTCACCCCATATTGCAAGTAGAAAATAGCGGCGCCATAATCATTTTGTAATATTATGTTTGACCTTCATTAAAACGGGCTCAAATTTTCAGAGGATCTCTGCTGACGGCATGCGGAAAGCTTACATGATATGGGTCGTTTTTAGAGCGACATTGGAACTTATATATTGTATGATGTATATAATATATTATAGTAATAGTTATAGTTATAGTCGTTATTCGGGTCGACGATCATGAACTGTTGGAACAGAGTTCGGCAATCTTTTCAAATTATTTTTATTTTATATATTAAAAAAGCTCACATTTTACTTATAAGTATGTGTCGTTTGATGAAATGAGCAAATAATAAGTGAAACTTCTTATTTCGTTATTATAATATTACATTAAGCCACAAAAGTGTATATTGAATAATAAAAAGAGATGTTCCAAAATAGTTTAACTTAACAGTTAGCTTCAAATAACATTAAGCCAATAATTTTTAACGTATAAATTAGGCAGATATTTAATTTTATTCTGAACATCCGTAATCTAGTAACAAAGCCCACTTAATATTTAATTTCCTATTTTTTTTAAATTCGTAACAAACGAAAAGTCTATCTGACATCATTACACCAAAGAGGACTTGAAAATTTACAATAACAATAAAATAATAAAGAAATAAATGATTCTACAATACAGTGACAAACAAGCAGAGGTTCGTCCATCAATCTTCCTTTCAAAGTCATAAGAATATAACATTATTGTCAGTTTAAATCGATCGATCAACTTAAAATTATAAGCATTGCAGTAGTTTTATTATGTATAATACCTGTAGAATGAATTTATATTATTTGATGTTCTGAATTTACACAATATAAAAAATTGATAAGGGACAACTGTAGTTTTAATTGCGACGTATTATAACTTGAGTAACTACTATTTTAACAAATATTTCATTGTTAGCGTCTTGTTATTGGGCTGTTTAATATTTTTCAATACCCAATAATAAAAAAAGTTGATGTCTTGTTTGTCAGATCTCGATTTTTTTAAATGAATCGAATTTATGTTCCGTAGAATTTTTGTGGAGATTTGGTAAATGGTTTTTGATCTTTCTGTTATTATTAAAATACTTCTGCATATACCATGATGTTATGCGGCAAACGAAATAGAGATATGTGACTAAATTACAATACTAATTTTATAAGCCTGTCTTTTATATAATATTATAAAAAAGACATTTCAATAATAAATATCCGTCCCGCATGTAAAACATTTCAAATTTTCACATTATAGAAATCATTACACATATTTCATGGAGATCAGTTGAAAACCAATTATTTTACCCATTAAGAAACCACATTCTGAAACCACATTCTGAAACTGAAAAATAAATGAGCGTTGTGTGTCGCATTGTGTCGATCAGAGAGAGAAGAAAAATAGATTCAGTAATAATAATATAAATTAGTAATTTTGCCTTCTATTCTATCCTATTAAACTATGCTCGCTCCCAAAATGGAGCATATGGATCAACACAATGCAAAGATATCCACACCGAAAATAAAGTATGTCGATCTCCGCAAAGTGAAGACATGTTTTGACGGATTACTTCCTCCGAGAATTGTTTGTGACACAATTGGTCAACCCACTGGGTATCCAGGCCTGCATTTTTAGATCTTTAAGAATCCAACGGTACTCGCATTCCCCGTACTGCGAGGCGCGCAAGCTATCCTCTACGCTACTGGGGAGAACATGAGTAATTACTTATGGGTTACACAGAACCGTGCAAAATATTGATTTTTAAATAAACTTTGTATCATTCTAAATCGAGTTGAATGAAAATACGTTTAAAAGGCACCTGTGACATTTATGTATAACATATTTTCGCATTTATTAAAAAAAGCTTTACAACGCTGATCAACTTACATGAACCAGTTAATCGTCCTGTTGCATATTTTATTATTCTTACCGAGCATAAAATCGATAAATAATTTAATTTATAACTTATACTAATAACTTGATTAACTATTGAGTCTCAATTTAAATATTATCTGATACGATCTCATATGCTTCAATAATACTGTGAATCATATTTCTATCCCTACAGTTGAATTTCTATTCTTTAAGACCCCCCTTGTGAATAAAATTTATACGCTGGTGACTTTAGTGCGACATGATCCGATTATTTCTGTATAAGCGTATGATTTAGTCTTTTGTCCAGCAAACTGTAATCGGTGAAACAAATCAAGGCGTCAGAACTTTCAAATAGCCATGAGCACAAAGTTATGTCTTTTTAATATTTAGTATAATGTGTTCCTTAAGTTTGGACATATAATTTTGTCCAATATACCACCAACCATTTTACTCTTGAGTATTTCAGGATATTTAATAATAATTATAATTACTCTTAGTTTTGCAATACAACATCAATTAAATACACAAGATAATAAAATTTACTTAAAATATTATACATCATAAAATTATACAACTCACTTCCACTTCTTTTGTAGATTTATTTTGACTAAAGATAGTAATTGTGCGATGATTTCCACTCCGAAATAGGAGTATATTGATCTCCGCAATGTGAAGACATCTTAATGAGAATTGTTTGTCAGACAACTACTCAACCCAATGAGCATCCACTCCTGCATTTTCGGATTTTAAAAATCCGACAGATGGGGAATCGAATCCGCATTCCCCGGATTGCTAGTCGCGCAAGCTACCAACTACGCAATGTTCGCAAGGCGTAACTAAATAATAAATATAGTGAATATTTTTATCATATATTATTTATGGTATATTTTTTTATATGTGGAGAAGTTGTAATAACACAAGGCTTACAGCTGTGCCAAAGAATAATATTTTATCAAAGATTGAATACAATGTAAAGTTTATCAACAAATCCTTTATGATTTAGGTCTTACATAAAAATCATATCAATGGATTTGCTACAAAATCTAAGAATTATCTCAACATATTATATTTTTTATCAGTTATTTTATAAAAAATGTATCAAAAAATATTTTATAGCCTTTTGTGGAATATATATATAAAAAATAACGATATAAATAAATCAACAGTGTAAATAAATGAAATATTTTTTCTTTGATTTCGCCAAAAATATTTCGACATTCTGTGCGCTAGATAAAAGATACCTACTTTAACAATTGCCAATAAAAAATGTATCAAAAGGAAGAACGATTTGTGTTGTACAAAAATACTACCAGGTAAGGTAATCCTTTGAAGAGTAAGGTGGATAAAGATTTAATCTTTCCCTTTCAAATATCTTACCTGCCAAAGGATTGCTGTATCCTTACGGTGCGCCACAATGCCTGGAAAATGGATCGACTCTTTATGAAATATCTGTTTTATTTCTCCCTTTGTTACATGTAATCGCGTTAAAACAGAAGCAATCTCTACAATTTTGACACCAATTGTAACCATAGAAGACGTATAATTTAAATTGATATTTGAATTCCTTCTTATTCTTGAGATTTATTTTTGAGATAAACAGACTTCCGAAAAATAATTTCAATATAGAAAGGATACCGGATTCAGCAAAATATTTAACGTCCTCGTGAAATATGACAAAGCTTCACTGACAGGTCTCCAAATTTGTGACCTATTTTGACATTTACGTTAAAAACGTAACATAGTACTACAACGTCAAATATAGTGTTATAATTCATCACGTACTTGTGTATTGAAATATAATATACTAAGTGAATGTATTAAATTATCTACGTAAGGATAATATTGAATGACAAACGATAACGTGATATGTATTTTATGTACTGGGATCAAATATTTCATTATTTATTGTCAGAGGAAACAGGTTTTCCGCAGAGGTTGACAAACTATAATCAATAGGATATTTAGTATCAACGATAGCTTTTTTAATTTTCATTTACAACAGTGACAGTGAATAATATGATTACTTAATTACCAAATTGAAAAAAAGTTTACGAATAAAAACATAATAGTTTTATGTTATTTTACCAATACATTTACTTACTATTAACGGTTAATAAAAATACATGAAATATATAATCTTATATAACTATTTGTATAAAATATAAGCGTATTAGGTATATATTTATTACAATAAATTTATAATACTTATATCAACTGTACAAATAAATGTATTGAGATGTTTTTAGTAAATTAATTTTATTATTGTATTTTTAGATAACTGATTGAAAGAATGTTAATATTATCTTTACAAAATTGAATGCAATTATTTTTAAAAGTTCATAAAAAGGCCTTAGATTAATACCCACTGAATATTTAAAAAGATATTAAAACTTTAAAAGCTCAAGCTGCCATAATTTTTTAAATGAAAATTTCCCAAAATACTTGATAGTCTTCCTGAATGTATTACAAGGAGCATTTACTGCTGTTGAATTGAACAGGAAGATATTAACTTTTTGTCTTTATTTACCGTTAGCCGAAAGTGTACTTTATTTTATAAATTGATTTTAATTACATGGTTTTTAAGAACAAAATTTTATTCTATGATATAAAAATAATCCGTAACAATTGGTTCTATTTTTGAAATTGTCATTTTAAAAACTCTGAACATTAGGCTTAGCTTTTATTAACAAAGCTGTAACTCTTAGCAGTAAAAGTTTGTAAATATAATAAATATCTGTAAATCTGTATCAATTTTGCGTCTTGGTACGTGCCCAAAAAGGAACACATTGTGACAAGATTGATAATCTTATCCATACACATTGACGTTAGATAAAATATCTTGATATCTAAGTCAATGAGAATTGAACATACCAATCTCTTTCATTTGTTAAAGTAACGCACATATTTGTAAATAAGCAGAGACGTTTGAAAATAGATAATAAAAAAACCACAGGCCATTCGTTGGTCTCTTACAATAAATTACTTGGTCGAATTTCTTGACCTACAAAAACGTATTGTCTGGGCTGGGTTGTAAATAATGCACAAAGCTACGAGATAATTTGCTGTTTGAATTATGGTCTTGCTGTAACAGAAATGATGTTAAATTTTCCGAGGCTGGCGAAACTTTTCAAATTTAAATAAGCTTTTTTTGAATGTTGTTCTAATTTATTTAGAGGCAGCTGCTTTAAATCTCATTTATAAAAGCTTTCAAAATGCGTGGCTATTTTGTAATATTCATTACAAAACACTAATTGACGGTTCAAGAAGAAAAAACTGTTACTTATAACCTACGCATAAAGTAAGTTGATACTCCATCATACAAATTATTTTTTTACCCAAAATGCAAATATTATAAATTTTCTATGAATATTTCAGGGCATGCTTTATAAATGTGCTAATAATATGTAATAAAATGAATATTTTTCAGTTAGAAAATAAAAAATGGCTGTTAAAATGAAATGAAAAATATACGTATAATTAATTCAGAAAGCGTTTATACATTTCACGATTAAATTCAGAGAATTAACTAAATTTTAACCGTGCATAGCTTAAGTAAATATAATTTTATATTTAAATGTAGATTATATCGTATATTAAAATATTCAAACACATGTGTATTGATTTCAAAGTCCATTGTGACAGCAAATAAACACTGACAAAAAAAGTAAGACATGTCGCTCGCTCTGTTTAATTAGACATTGTATCCACCAAGCAATGACAGAATTTAGCACTGCCCATTTTTTTCTTACTGTAATTATATCACGCCAACATATAACACTGCTCAAAATACGATGCTGAATTCGAAATATCGCCGAGATTTTTAACAAAACAAGAGCTAGTTGAGTAGTAGGATAGCTTTCTAGCTTTAAAGAAAGGCTCGCATCAACAAGGCTTGATATTAACAGGCCTAAGATATAATAGTTAGAATAGTAATGAGACACACTCTAGTACACGCCATCCGTGGTCTAGATAATTTTGAATAGCATATCACCATTATTACGCCACGATACACGACTGCATAAATGATGTAGAAAAGTGGCGGGTGATGGAAGAGAAAGCATGAAAATAACGAACACGAAAGAAAATGTATTAATTATTATCATAATATTTCTAATTCGATTAATATGTGTTACTAATTTTGATTAGTTGTACATTCTCGTAGTTTAGAAGCACTGAAAGCTTTGCCTCAGATTTCTATTTTCATTACACTGCAGCCTGTGTATGTTTGCTTACTAGTTTCTTTTGTTATCATACTAAAGACGATTCTCGGTACGCAATACAAAAGACCTATAAAAATCTTGGCCAAGGCATAATATCTCTATTCAAAGTTAGTTGCTTTCTGAGGGCATGTTCGTATTGAACATATTGTTTAATAAACTATTATCTAAGTTCTGCTGTTTTAAAATTTATCGCTTCTCTCGTATTGTATGGTTCTATTATAAATGTGTGGCCTGTGGCAATATATTCGAACTTTAAGCTCATTATTAAGCCTGGTGAATAAAAATATTATACTTCAAAATTTATTGCTGTCTTTTTTGAACCATTACTAAACTGAGATATCCTGTAGTGTAAGTTGATTCGGGAGCATTTTCCATTATCATTACAGATACCCTCATATAAAAATTCAATATTTTACCATTTAAAAGCTGAATATATAGGATAGTAATCTAGCCTAACCTAGTTCCCATTTAAACAACACATATAAAAATTATATTTAATATAAAATAGTATATATTTAGCTAAGTGAATAGGAGAAATGGGTGATGTGCTTTGAGGCCTGGATGAAGCTACCTTCATACTGGTACTGAACCACAGCTATATATCATATAATTAATATTTTCGACTGATGGTGGTTGATGGAAATTAATTTTAAATTCTAAATTATTTAAAACTGGTAAACTTCCATAT